>JANHGL010015659.1:3574-14085 GCA_024611195.1 Ceyx melanurus | reverse complement strand
TAGTTATATATATATATATTTATATAAAAAGAAATCGATAATTTCCAAGTTTGTCAGCCAATGAAAGGTAGTATATTTTGACACACTAATCCAGTAACTAATCAGTTTTCTAATAAACAATCATCAGTACACTAATGTGTCATCAGCAGTTCAGAAGCTCTGGAGAGTGGATGATCTGCACATAGACGTTAATGAATACCCAAAAAAATCATTAAGTAATCAATACTTCTGAGTTATTTTCATTGAACTGATAGGTCTGATACATTAAAGCTGACATTTTGCATTTGTCAAGATCACAGTGCAGTTTTTAACAGAGGAACAGGCTGCTAAAAATATTCCATGAAAGACAATCAAAGAAACACAACTTAAAAGTGTTGACATTTTAGATTGGTATAGTATCTTGAACGAATGACTCTGTAATGTCTGTGCTAAATGTACCTGAAGCAGGACTTTCTCACTAAAATTTACTAATCTGAAGAATATTCCACAATTACATATATGTGTAAATATATTTATTTTCTTTTCTGTTTTTTCCTTTTTTTTTTTCTTCGTAAACAGCTAGATCAGTGACAGTTCACTTTCTATCATTCACATCAGTGAAGAGAGAAAGATTAATGTGAATTAGCTGAGTCTTTTGTTTTCCTCACTTCTCCTTTGAAGGTGAAGAATTAATTGTAGTGATGCTTTTATGATAATCTTCTTTGAAGATAAAACATCACACAACACCATTAAATCAAAGCTGGCTTTTGGAGCAAGTGCCATACAAGAAGAATCTGCTGCATCCATATTTGCAACTCATCAAACACCTCTATCTAGTTAAGAGGGTAGTATTTGGGAGATTAAATACAAAAAATTATCTTTCAAAGCAGGGGTAGGGGATTCATTTCAAGATAGCAATAACCCCTATCCTATTCCCTCCAAAATTCAATGACTGTTCATTTCTTGACATCATTTTTGTTACAGATTACAGTTCTCTAAAGAGAGAACAGGGTAGAAACAGAGATGACATAAAAGACACTGAAGCAAACACTAGAGACTGTTATAAGTTCTTGCTCAACCCAGAGATTTCTCCAATAGCATGGATGTTTTCAGATCATTAATTCTATGTGCCTTTTAAAATGAACCCCACTTCATAGTCAGATCAGATAAACAGTTTTCTCTTGTTTTAACACCGAATGATTATTGCTTTGTGATTTCTTTTCCTCCAATAGACAGTTGTGGATTTTAAATTAGCAGAAGGTGAAATTCTATTTGTCATCAATTTCTCCTAGGGGTTACAGAGCAGAAAACTGCAGACAAGCTGCTTCTTTGATGGCTCACTCCTAAAAATCTCTTTTTGTTCTTTATCTATTTGAACTGACAGTGATCAGAGCTACAGCAGGACAGGCCTCTCTGGAGAAATCACCTTCCCCCTGTCTATTGACAGATTCCTCTGTTCTGAATCAGACAGGCCTTGTCCCATCATAGGCATCAAGGCCTTGGAAGTAGCCACCAATTAAACCTCTTGAGCCAGTAAAATCTGAAGCCACTTTTGAGTGTCTGTTCTGATTAGGCAGGATGAGACAAAGACTATCAACCCCCCCCCCCCAACCCCCTACTCCCTGAGCAGCTCCCTGGTCTCAATTTTCTCTCTTGCCTTCACCAGGTGCGAGAGGTGTGAGAGGAGCTTCACACAAGCCACCCAGCTGAGTCGACACCAGAGGATGCCCAATGAGTGCAAGCCAATAACAGAGAGCACAGAATCAATTGAAGTGGATTAACTGATTGACTGGTTGGAATTAAACTGCAAGGAAAGTCATGATTAAATGTCACGGACACTTAAGCAAAACCAAAGATTTCCTCTGAGCAACTTTCAATCAGTCCCAGAAAACCAAAAGCAGTAATAAAATAAGTAAGATGTTAAGAGATATTGATCCTGGCATGGAAGTGAGACCAGGAAAGAGATTATTTATTTATGACTAGGGATGAGTCTTATTTCAATTGACAAGTTACTTGGGACTGTTAACATTTCAAGTCCCACCATGTATTGCTTTAATTCTAAAAGCCTTTATAATTGTTATTTAATGCCAAAGTGAAGAATCTCAAGGGTTCTTCTGCTCATAGTTATGACTAAGAATGCACATGGACTTGTTTATTGTTGCACCTTTTTTTGTAGCATGACTCAAAGGACCCAGATGTATATTTGGCTGGGCTAGCTTAAGTTGATCTTGACATGGTTATAATAGAAATTTCTGTGAGGGATGGGAAGAGTTTGAGAGCTATATCTGGGTCAGTGTTAGTCTCCTCAGACCAAAGGGCATTTCATTTCTATAGTCTCATGACTCACCCTGTGTGCACTTTTTCATGCAAGTAATTTCATTCAACAACATTGTGTTCGCATAGATATTCTGGGGAAAAAAAAAAAAGAAAAAAAAAGAAAAAAAGAAAAAAAAGTTATATATCTGCAAATATACGTTATATAAAGAAGCCAGTAGGAAAACTATGTTAAACTAATAGAGATCTCAAATTCAGTCTAATAGCTATGAAAGACAGAGGTGGTAGAAAGTATTTTAACTGTTTAAGATGCCAGTCTTCGTGTAAATTATGTTATGAGGAGCAAAAAAACAAGATGATGATTTTTGTTTGAGTGATGGATATAATAATAGCTTGCTGATTTCTAAGAAAACTGATCAGAAGTACTAGCTGTATATGTTTACTCTGTTAGTTTGGATCAAATGAAAAATGCTCCTGTATTAGATTAAACTTTCAACATTCTTGGGCTGAGCTTCAAAACCAAAGGTAAATCTGAACTCAGATACTTTGTAAATGGCTTGTTGTATTCACTCATGGAAATTTGCCTGGTACCCTTATGAATGAAAGGAAGCCAATATATTCCCAATATCAGTGTAAAAAGTTCAGATGTCATTACATTGGATCAGTTTAACAATTTCCATATTGGCTTTTTTTCAAGCTTTTATCCTTGATGTGTTTCAGATTTCTTCTAATCAAAGTATGATTTTCACTTTTAGAGACCAGCAGTGCTTGTTTATATATTAATTGTCTCAATGTTAGAGCTGTAGTTTGATAAAAATGTAAAAAAACCCCAAAAAAACAAAAAAACACAACAAAACAAAAAAAAACACCACCCTATACAACAAAACCAACAACAACAATAAAAACAACCAAAACAATAACTAAAAGAAAAACCTGAACATTTCTGAGGTCATGCTATAACATAAGGTAAAACTGCAAAATAAATTCTTGGAGATTATGGGGATTAAAAAAGATTCATTCAGTTTTGCACCAAAACTGAAGTGCTGGGTGGCTCATAAGGGCTCAGTTGATTATAAGAAATATTTTAAAAACATTTATGGGGATGATTTTAAATATGTAGAGATGTATCAAATTCTGTAAAGGGCTAGATAGAATCAGCTACAAATATAACACAGCTTCAGACCATTTATGAATTCTGCAAAGAGCTCAAGCAGAAAAGGATCATATAGAAAAATTCAATTACTTTTTAAAGGAATTTAAAACTCAGACATCCTTATTTCAGGATGTTAATTTATTATATTGCAGAAACTACACTGCAGAATCTGGAGTTTCCAAAGCTTTGCAGGGAATTACTTCAGGAGTTACTGTATTTGTGTTTTGCCATTTAAAATGTAAAACCTTGTGGGAAAAAAAAAAAGATTTTTTAAAAAATAATTTTCTAGCAAGCACCATATTAAGAGTTTTTCAGCTCTGCTTCTCAGTGCAGAGATACAGGAACAAGCAATTTTGTTGTCACTTGCCTGATTTTATCCTCTAAACTATAACAGAATCTTAGCTACTATATAAATTTGTTTGTTTGTTTGTTTGCTTGGTTTTTAGGTTCAAAGAAGCATGAGAAGCTGGGTAGGAAGAATTATAACTTAAAGGTGGCTTATGTTCCTAGCAAGTCTAATAAACAGAAAAAAAACCCTAAAAATTGACCCCAAATCATTCAGACTCATGCCTTTCAATTCACACCTTCCTTTTTTTTAAGAGGCATAATGTAAAGTAACATCTTGTTGGGGCACCATGTTTAGTAAACATTTGAAGAGCAGCTGTAGATAATTTCTGCAAGCAAATAGATATTTTTACCAAAAAAAAAAAAAAAAAAAAAAGGCAGAAAAAGAGATATGTGAGCTATCCGTTAGATCACTGACTTGTGCTGTTGCATTATCTAACTGTGCTCTCCTGTTCAGGGATGTCGTTAGTAGTAGGACAGAGCCCTCAGCCTCTTGCAGAAAGGGATATTTAAATCATAGAATGTTTAAGGCTGGAAGGGGCCTCCAAAAGTCATCTAGTGCAGACCCCCTGCAGTGAGGGGTCTGCACTACCCTCAACTAGACCAGGCTACTCAGAGCCTTGGCCAACCTCACTTGGAATATCTCCAGGGATGGGGCCTCAACCACCTCCCTGGAAAGCCTATTCCATTCTTCTACCACCAGGTAAAGAACTTCTTCCTGATATCCAGTCTAAATCTACTCTAATTTAAACCCATTACCCCTTGTCCTTTCGCTAGAGGCCCTTGTAAACAGCTCCTCTCCATCCTTCCTGTAGCCCCCTTCAGGTACTGGAAGGTGGCTATAAGGTCTTCCAGGAGCCTTCTCTTCTCCAGGCTGAACAATCCCAGCTCCTTCAGCCTGTCCTATAGAATGTGAATATTGAAAAGCAAATAACGTGTAAGTATATTCTTACAGATGTTGCAAGTTCCCTGCTAAATAAAGATTTACTCATAAGTTCTCAATTAAACATGTGTTTACATATTCTCCTGAATGGTCATAAAGATCAATTATTTAAAGATTTTACTGGATTTAAATAAAAAAACAAACAGTGCCGAAATTGGATTATCAGAGAATATGGTTTTGGTTTGGTTTTTTTTCCTTCTTTTCTTTTTTTTTGGTTTTTTTTTTTTTGGTTTTTTCCAAAGAATTCTCTCTGAGTAGGTCACAACACTTTCAGTTGTTATATTATTTCTTATACATGGTATTTTTACATCAGATTTGACAGTATACAAAAGCAGTTCAGTTAAAACCCATGATTTCATAAGGCTTTTCTCAAGTTCTCAAGTACAAAATTTGGCATTATTACAATATAGCAAATGTAAAACTAACATGGACAAAGTAAAATAAATCCTAGGTTTGAACTAAACAGAAACTAGTTCCTCTCTGCACTTCCCAAATGTTAAGTTTCTGTTTGCGTATTGACAGAACACCCATACATTTCGGTGTATTATAAATACAGTATGTGTTTGAACACAGTAAACTGAAGCAGTAAGTGTAGTACAATTATCTTTAAATGTAGTGATTATGTGCCTGCTATTTCAGAATTTCTGGACCACTCAGCATCTCTGTTTTATACTCTGGTAAATGAACAAAAGCTTTTTGTTAGTGTGTGTTTGTGTTTGGGTTTTTTGTTAGTTTTTGTTTGGTTGATTGGTTTATTTTGCTTTTGTTTTCATTTTTCTCTGTTTGATTTTTTTGTTTCTGTTTGTTTGTGTTTTGATTTGGTTTTCAGTTGTTTGGTTTCAGGTTTTTTTGTCCAACAGTGACATTAAGTCATATTTTAAAATTGTGCCTCATTCTGGTTTAATATTTTTCATCATGGAATTAATTTTTTTACATTCATAGAGTTATTCCTTAAAAAAAATAATTTAGGTCCTTTATGAACCCGTGTTTATAGACCCCAAATATGAACTTTTCTAACGCAATTTGATTGTCTTCCCATGAAAGAAAGATGAGTTGGGGATAATGTAATAATTACAGCACATTGCATACCAGAAACTTAAAAACAATGATGTGTGTGTCTTTTCTTTTGGTAACATAATCTCTCCTTTTAATTACTATTTATTATTTGTACGGAGTCATTATGTTATTTAATGCTGTCTTATAGTTGACAAAATTATGTGATTTCAGATGAATAAATAGATGAAAGTCCAAAACTAATCTTCATTCCTTGTGGGAGTCATCAATTGCTAAGAATTTATTTAAAAAAAAAAAAAAAAAGCCAAACCAAACCAAAACAATTAGAGCACTTTTATGTTCCATCTAAGTTTTTCCTGTGGATATGATTACAGAAAACAAAATATTCTGTCACTTCATAAAGTCTCATTTTTAATAATTTGACTAGAATTTGGAAGTTTTGACATCATTAAGTCCATCCAAAAAAAGGCATAAATTCACCCAATGTTGAGTGTGCCAAAGGGGGTCCTGTATTGTAATGAAAAAATAATGACACTGTAATTAGGTAAACAACTTGCTTGCATTTTTTTTTAAACTTCATAAAATTGCATCTTTTTTACTTCAAAGGACCAATTAAGTCATGCATGTTGCTGTATTCTTGTGGCATCAACTGTAAAGATTACATTGTGTTTAAATAAAAGTTACAGGCACACATTTAAAAAGAAGATAAAGAAATGTAAATATATTTGATTAATAAAACATTTCTATTACCATATCATAAGACTTTGTTTTATGTTAAGATTATGTATGAACTTTGAGTATTCTATGCAGAAACCTATATATGGTTCAATGTGTGTCCATTGAAGGCAGCCTCAAATAATTACAGTGTCTTGCTGTAGTTTTCATCACAAACTTCCAAAAGGGCTTGCAGCTCAGATGTTGGCAAACTGATTTGCAGTGAGTGAGATCAAGCTCAGTTTTCCTGGTGACTCTCAATACTCCTACAGATGTAATACTGAAGGGACAATGCAGTCATATATTCAAGCAATTTCTCAACCATGCTTTGGAATTCTTCTGTATAGTTGTATGATACAAGTCCTGTGATATTGTAACTTTTCTGCATACTAGAGTGTGGGTTTTGTATGGTGGATGGTCTGTCTTGTTTAGGTACCTAAATCCTCATTTACAAGGATCACCATCTAGTGGACTAAGACAGAATTTCAAAAATCCAGTTGATGTGATGTCTTGAGATAATTTTGAAAAAAAGATTATAATACTAAAGCTAAAAGCACTAACCATGCTCCACTGCAAAGGATTTTCAGTGCCCTTTTAAACATTATTTCACTGTTATTGTGTATGTCGAAGAGCAGCAAATAGTCACCCCTTGAAAAAATACCACTTGATTATGAGAAAAATATGTAAGTTTCTCTCATTTTTCTTGTTATATGACCTTTCATATAAGCATCAGAACCACCACAGTACAATAATTGTGCAAAACTACTCTACTTGAGAAAATACTCAGGTAAATAGGTCAGCAGACTGCCTGCTGGTTTGCAAGTAGAAGGGATAGTCAATCATTTGAAGCAAGCTTCTATACTTCCAAGGAAAATTCTTTGTAACAAGAAATTGTATTGAGTCACGCTGTATGAGATTGTATCTCCAAACCCACATAATCTGTCATGAGCTAATGAGACACAAATTTCTAATGGGGGTGGCGTGTGGAGAAGTTCTTTGGCTGATGGCCCAATCTAGACTGTAAAATAGTCCTAGGGTCCACCTTCTTTCAACTCTTCACGTGCATGATTAGATGGAGTGAGGCTCAGGTCTGCCTATACTTTTAATTCATTTACTCAATGAATTGGGCTAGGAGTTTTCTGCCTTCTTATTTTGTTCCCTGTATGTGTTCACTGAGATCTGGGCATGAATCAATCCAGTATTAAAGTACAACAGACCAGTAGATCAAGACAAGAAGAATCTTATTGGTTGATTATGGGTTGGTTGGTGTTATTTGGTTTGCTTCTTTTTTTTGTTTGTTTGTTGCTTTTGCTTGTTTTGTTTGTTTTGTGGTTGTTGATTTTTGCTTGTTTGTGGTTGTTTTGTGTTTGGTTTGTTTTTGTTTAGTTTGTTTTTATGTTTTGTTTGTTTTGTTTTCTATCTAAATAAACTTAACACTTGCTTCCAAACAAATATATAGAGATCAATAGTGTCCAGGTCGATGCACACTCTTCTCAGCTATCTGGCACCACTGAGCACTTGTTAGTTAAATCCTGTGACTTTTAAGACCACAAAACCAAGCTATACTTTAAATGATGACACAAAAACGTTGGAGCTGCACTCCAGCCTCCATGTATTGAATGTCAGTACTTCCAGTCTCAGACTAACTTTTTTTCCTACTGCTAAATGACAGTCACCAAAACATTTTAACAGCAGTCTTGATCAAACTTGACCTCCATGGCTGCAGGGAGTCTGAAAGCCTTTTGGTCAAGATTTCAGGGTGCTTAACATACCCTGTATGATGAAATAAATATATAAATCAACCAATTTAAAACAGTAATTAGGTACCTAAGAATAATATCAGTACAATCCAATGCATTGGATGGGGGGGTTGTCTCAGTGATTCCTGATGGCCTGAGCATCTAGTCAAGAGAGAGCCTCAAAGTAGTTTCTTCATTTTAAAGTTGAATTATTTGCATAGGTATAAAAACAACTAAGACCACCACAGATAACTGGACAGCATGACAGGTGGTTTCCCATTCACAGTAAGACCATCAATAAACTCATTCTGTAGAAGACCTAGGTATCCAAAGAAGGAATTAGACATTAGGCCATAGGAAGGGAAGAGTATAACAGGAATCAAAATCTTTGCACTCAAATCAGTAGGTCTCACCTTTGAACATTGTATTGGCAGCCCTTTTTTGTTGTTTTTTTTAAGTTTCATTTTTAATAGCAATAACATAATTTGAGAGACACCTGCTGTCTTGGAAAACCACATTAATGATTTCTAGGTCATCCTTTGTAGCCATAGACTCTAGCTCTCTCCTGAATGTCTCCCAAATGTCTTCCATCTTCTCCACCAGCCACAGCAGATGAGTCTTACCAGTACTCCCCCATGGATTTAAAACTTTTCTAATCTTTAATCTTCCCCTCCTCCCATCTTGGCTCTCATAATTTCCATCTATTATACTTTTATTTTACTCTTTTCCTCTGACATTACTGTATTCAATCATTCTCCTCTTCTCTAGAGTTTCTCTAAATAAGCTTGCAAATGACTAAGAAAAGAACTTATATTTGTTTATATTGGCACAACAAGTCACAGAAATTATTTTTTTTTTCTATAATCTCAGCCTCAATAGAATGAGTCAAACTATAATAGTCATGCAGAGCCTTCAACCTGGAATTTTTTTTAGGGAGCCAAGAATATTTTGGCCTACAGCACACACACTACTAGTGATCAAATGTTCCTCTGGAAGTTATTTAGCTTTCTCATATTATTAGCCTTTTATGGAGGGAATTGTTTTCTATTTTTCCCAGGGCATAAAATTTAATTAGTCAGTAAATTTAAATTTTCATATAGAAAATACTTTTAATAGAGTGAAAAAAGAGCACAATGAAATGCATACACTGATACTTATAAAGTCTGTATGTTTATTCTAGTCTTTCTTCACTTTCATACGTAAAAAGACATTTTTTTTCTTCTTACACGTAAGATCTTCAAGAATGTGGATAATGTGTTGCTGTAATACTGCATCATAGTTCTGCACAATGAAATGCTGCAGTAGTGTCGGATCAGTCAGTGATAAAAAACCCACGTAACTCCCATCTGAGTTTCTGAAATTGCTTATGTGATGAAGATTAATGTTCCATAAATCAGACACAACTGAAAACAGTATCTGATTCATTACCATTGTGTTGTTCAACTTGTTTTTATTTAATAAGCTAATGATAGAAAGAAGGCTGTACTGTTCCTTAATGGGAAGTAAGCAGATCTGGGAAATTTAAGCTCTGAATGAAATTTAGAAGCATACTGGCAATAGAAGCAATTGTCTTTCATCTTACTAATCATAAAAGTTTTTCTTTGTTCTGTGATAACAGTAGATGTCCTAGAGAAAGATCTTACAAGGATTTTGTTTGTTTGTTTTGGTTGATTAGTTTACGGTTTGTTGTTTTTTTTTTTTGATTGGTTTTGTTCATTTGGGCTTTTTGTTTTGTTTTGGTTTTCTACTGTATATGCAAAGATCATTTGTCTCTTTCACTCTTAAATGGTCATATAGTCTTAATTCACTTCAACTCCAGTCCTAATGAAGGTACTGTATTGTGCCGTTTATCATATGTATTAAGTCATACTGCAGAAGAGGTTTGGGTTAGTGACCACTTGAGTAAACTTGACATCTGCAAGTCTATGGGCCCTGATGGGATACACCCACGAGTAATGAGGGAGATGGCAAAGGTTATTGCTAGGTAATTTTTGAAAGGTCCTGGAGAACAGGAGAGGTGCCTGAGGACTGGAGGTAGGCCAATGTTGTCCCAGTATTCAAAAAAGGGCAAAAAGAAGGACCCAGGTAACTACAGGCCTGTCAGCCTCACCTCCATCCCTGGAATAGTAATGGAACAAGTTGTCCTTGATGCCATCTCTAAGCATCTGGAGGAAAGGAGGCTTCTCACAAGTAGTCAACATGGATTCCGTAAGAGAAATCACGCTTGTCTAATCTGATAGCCTTTTATGATGATATAAGTAGAAGGACGGATAAGGGAAGTGCAGTGGATGTGGTGTTCCTTGACTTCAGCAAGGCTTTTGATACTGTCTCCCATGGGATCCTCACAGCC
>JANHGL010015657.1:0-31197 GCA_024611195.1 Ceyx melanurus | reverse complement strand
AAAAAGTAAAAAAAAAAAACCTACAGGAAAAAAGATGGTTGCAATTGCATGGGTGGCATTTGAAGTTTTCCTCAGTGGGAAAAGTTATGTGCTTAGCTTGTTAAGCATTTCCAAGCTCAGTAGGAAAGCTGAAAACAAACATGACGTTTTATCCTTGGCAAGACAGATAATAAGCTGAAAGAATACCTTTTTACAATTCCAAAATAATTCTTTGTTCTCTACCTCATATTTATTTCTGCAAATAGTAAAATGAATGAACTCTGGTTTCAAAATCACCTAGTAAAACACAGAACAAATAGCCATCAGCTAGAGAAAAGATACTGAGTCCTTGAATTTACTGACAGTGCTAGAATGTTTTATCTGAGTGGAGTTCTTCCATGGATACAAAAGAGTCCACATCAATGCAGACATAATATGAAAATCCATGTATAGTATAATTCAGTGTCATCATCAGGAAATTATCAGGAAATTGATTTCTGTAATGAAAATTGGCTGCTATGCATCTCATTTAATAGAAACCAGAATATGTTACTGGATCCAGTAAAGCTGGAGAAGATGAGCAAAATGCTCACATGTGAATTTTTCTGCTTTTAAATGCAAGAAAGCATCCAGTGGAAAGGAAAAAAGAAATTACATTCACACATTGAACTTGAAGTCTATTAAAAGAATGATCAGTGTGCCTCTCTAGTTACTCAGCAAAAACACCTTCACTGTGCAGTAATAGAAATGAACCACAGAAGGATTAACACAGAATAGATAAACTCTAAAACAAAGAATAAATAAAAAATTTGTCTGCATACATTTTACATAATGTAGACCATGGAAAACAACAGCATATTCCCTCTTGGAATATTATGCTTTGTGTTATGCTCCTTAAAAAATATCTATTAACAGAAATAAACACAATTGCATCAGAGGCATGTCAAGAATTGTCATACAAAGAGCAAATTGTGTGAGTCTGTGTAACTTGACTCAAAACAGGACAAGCAAGACACAGGCAGAAATAGGACAATTCCAAGAATATAAATGGAATCTTGTTGTCCTAGAATAGTAATAAGACCTGTCAGTTAAGTAGATGCATTAATTTTTCAGAAATTCTTTTTAAAAACTTTGGTTTTGTGACACATAATTGTTTTGTGGAACTTTCTGCCACAAAATTTCATTAGACCAACAAAATTTGGTAGTATACGAGTATCAGTATTCCACTGAAATACATATATAGAGTTATTAAATTTTCCATAGCTAAATCACACTGACTAAAACATTAATTCCTTGAATTCCTACCATTCAACATGTACCTTGCCTTCTGATTGACAGAGAAGAAGCTTCAGCTAAGCCTAAATTCAGCTATAGTTGCCTATTGTTAATTTTCTTGTGCCTTTCTTAGAAGTTGTGCTGACTGTAGAAAGACACAACAATGAAATACAACACTCACTCGAAATGGCGATTGCTACTGTCGTCTTTTAATTTTTTAATTAATATAGCTGGACTATCCATTCAAACTTAATCTCTAATTTTAAAATGCACTTTTGGTTACATCAAGATGCTAAATAAAATTAGCTAAATTGTGCTCTGTTGTGCATTTAGACAAAACAAGAATCAAGATAAAATACAAATTAATTTATTTTTTCAGCCAGTCATTTAATTTTACTTTTATTTTTTAAAAAGAGGTTACAACTATTTGATGCAAAATTGTAAGATCTCCCTTCTGCTCTGAAAAAAAAAGCATTATGTTTTTTAAATTGTCAGAATGGTTATCTGACATTTAACAGGTTGCTTTATGATAGCTCTGTGCCCAGGAATGACACTGCTCTGTCATTATGTGCTCTGCAGGGCTAGATGAATGAAGAACGGTGAGAGCTCTGCATTTATGTCTCTAAAATAATACTTTCTTCCAGTCACATCGTTGAGAGGGAAGAAAACAGGGCAGGGCCACAAATACACACTAAAAACATTTGCTATTTCTCACTGCACACCTACTCAACCCTACTGTAGGATAAATATGGCAGGTGATATTAGTAGATGTAAGCAAGGAACTTCTCAAGTACTTTTTGCCATAAGGACATTTAGCTAGATATGTTTGCAGCATTTTTTCCCCTACTAGATCCTAAAGAAAACTATTTCTTCTTGTGTCTGTGGTAATAGACTAGTGAAAAATACTTTCTTTGGCTAAGCTACCCATAGGGATCCTACAAGAATGATTTAACAGTAGCTGGAGAGCAAATAAGCTTCATCAGGTGCATGGAAATTAAATATAATCATACCTTGATTTAGTTTGTGGAATTTTAATGAGGTACTCCATACAAATCCCAGAGGTTCATCACTGCTTTTAATTGTTTAACTTTAATTATTATTTGTGATATGAAACAGATGCTTCTCTTGGTAACCTCATCTACCTGAATATTGCATTGAAACACATGCCAAATGACCACCTTGCAGTTAGGTCAAGCAATTGAAAAAACATCCAGATGGTTGTTTAATCTGCAAGAATAATGTTAGGAGGCTTTTTAAAACATATTTAGTAATGTTTATAGGTTTTGCATATTATATTATTTCAAAGTTTGGCTGATACACTGTTGGTGTGGATGAATTTTTCAGTGTCAGGTGATGGTTAATGACACTGGAACAGGCTGCCGAGGGAGGTGGTTGAGTCACCATCCCTGGATGTGTTTAAGGGGTGTTTGGATGTGTTTTTGAGGGACATGGTTTACGGGTGAACTTTATAGAGTAGGGATAATGGTTGGACTTGATCCCAAGGGTCTTTTCCAACCTGAATGATTGACACCTTATTTTAGAAAAGCACTAAGCAAAGCTCATCTCCATGAAGATGTGATATTAATAAGCATTCTGTATGTAGTAACTCACATGAGAATTGTAGAGCTATCAGACCTACAGCTGGAAAAAAACTTAACTTGGACTGTCCTGTAGGATCATGAAGATGACCTTAAAATTAGGAAGTTTAAAAAATGCTTTCAAATTATTGTCAAGTTTGCATTTTTTGTTTGTTGGTTGGTTTTTTTCTTTGGTGGGGTGGGTGTTTTTGGTTGGTGGTTCTTGTTTGGTTTGGGGATTTGTTTTTGTTTTTCCTTTGTTTTGTTTTTTTAATGGAGACTTTCATTTTATAGGGCTTTCAATCTGAAATTCATTCTTAAAGGGTCCCATATAGATGCAAGTTTTCAGCACTGTTTTCATTCAAGCTTAGTTTGCTCTTTCTTAACCTGTAGATGTGCTGCTTTTATATGTCTTTCAGTGTGCTCATAGTTACCCATCACTGAAAGGGCTGTTGAAGTTTCCTGAACATATTCCTTTTGTCTAGACAGATCTTGAGACCTTTCTGTCTGTATCCAAACAATGAGCTGGAAATGCACAGCAACCCCAGACAACCCGCAGCTTCTCTGGAAATGACAAATAGTCATCTGGTGGGTGTAATTATCTATTACCCAGGCAACATTCAATTGCTCTGTACCTTTGCAGTATGGTGAGTATTTCCTAAACAAAGCACTGGAGCTGTTATTCCTTAATAAGTTCTATAGTAATTTGTGTCCAAATGAATCCGAATTTACAGAACATATGCAGCACTGCACACATAAACCTAGATCTGCTGAGGTATTCTCAAGCAGATGTATTTTAGCTTTCTCCCTGCCTACGCCCTAAAGACCGTTGGAAAAAAATAAAGGGAATATTTAATTCAACCCAGTAATGCATTTTTCTCTTTTCAATAAAAGTAGACAAATGAAGTCATTAAACTGGGTTTCTTGAAATCAGTTCCCCTCTCTTTCTGATCTACCAATAACACAGTTTTGTCCGAATATGTAAGCAGGAGCCTGAACTGTGGAGCAGAAATTGTCTTACTGTTAATCAAAGGCATGGTTTAATATGATTTAGGGCAGTGAAATAATGCTTCTCTGTGCAGCTTGATTGCTGGTACTGACATCACCACTTTTATTACTTTCGCTGCTTTTGAAACCAGTTGACATTCAGTTCAGAAATAGCTCTGTTTGCTCAGCCAAACTGACTTCAATGCTCTCCCTGTGAGCTGACAGCTGGCTTATAACAGATGATGATGAGTAATCAGCTGATCGTGGCTGAAAACAAAACCATGCACCTGGAACCATCTTGAACTTGCATTTCTATTACATTTGGAATAGTTATGTAGGCCTCAAGAACTGAGATAAAATTGTCTCTTAATATTAGCTTTTTTTTTTCCAATGGAATGGGTGAGTTTACCTGTGCCTATTTGAGGAACCCATCTCTAGTTCTGAAAATTTCAGCATTCACACTGTCTTCAACATCCACAGATTTTTGGTACAGAAACTATTTCATCAACCTGAAGTAAAGATAGTTCTCATCAGAGATTAACATCTCTACATTCAATTAAGAAAGACTTGAGTCACCAACCTAATCTTCTGCTTTCAGCATGTTTTTATTATATTTCACACTGTCCTCCATAACTATAAATTGTGGTGATATAGGCAGAAGTGTTTATATCTTAGCCATGGAAATGCTCATGTTCAATAATTTTTCATAAGTGTTGTATACATGTAAAGTGGGGAAATGAAGCGTTAGCTGATTTTGTTTGTTGACTTGTCAAATAACAAATGGAATAACAAGCTTTTCATTTTGCTGTTGCTCAAATTGAGGGATTGGATTGCTGCATCTAATGCCTAGTCACAGTTAGATAAAGAAGACCAGCACAGATGCCCCACTATGTGATATACACACCAACAAAGCTCTGTGGATTTGTCTGAAGTGTAGAAGAGGTTGTGTACAAAAAAGGTATTTTGTATCTTCAATTATCCAAGGACATTATGAGTCTGGGAACTACAAACTGACGTTACTGATATTACATTATTAATAAGGTATTCATATTGGTTATTTTAGTATATACCAGGTTTCTATGTATAATCTCCATTGGTAAATAATCAGTCTTCTGAAAATTTAAGCATCTTTCCAGATATTCTACCTTGATGTTACAGCTGTGTTGTCTTTGTAAAAGGTATTTATAAGGAAGTAAAAGGTTTTGTGGGAAGGTCCTGTCTGAGGAGTCAGACACATGGCTGCTAGTAATTTTATTTTTTTTTCAGATTTTAAATTGTCAGATAAGATATTTCATCTGGGAGTTTTAATGGACTTGGAAATAAAAGAAAAAAAAAACAGTCTGTGACAGCCTCTATATCTGATTCTCAGTTGTTCCCAATGGTATTATACTCCTTTTAGAGAAGTAGGTTTAAGGGCATGGGGGTTTTATCAATGTGTTAAAATACCTGGTAGAAGTAAAGGATGAGGAACCAGATTTTCCTCAGAGGTACCTAGTGACAGTATGTGGATGTTAAAATACTACTGCATGGAATTTTCCTTCCTGTGGGATCTCAAAGGTTCTCACCAACTGTGACCTTGCTGGCAGTTGTTTGTAAAACAGTAGAAAGATGTTTTGACTGTGGGTGTTGTGGCACCCCAGCCAATCACCCCAGGGGGTGTCTGACTTCTTGTCCAATTACCTTGAAGTTACAAGGGTATAAAAAAGCTGTAAATTAATAAAAAGGTTTCTTGGCATCTTGGTGAAGAAAATTGTCTCTGCCTCTCTCTTTCTCCTCCTCCAGCAACTGCCAGATAAACGACAACAATACAAGAGACAAAGGAACAAACTGAAATATAAGAAATTCCATTAAACATGAAAAGAAGGTTTTCTTTGAGTGGTCAAATGGAGAATCATTTGAGGTTTGGCCTTACCAGCCTTTACATAACCCACAAAGTCCTTCTCTGTTCATGAAAAACAGGTCTAGCAAGGAGCTTTCCCTACTTTGCTCTCACCAGCTCTGTCAGGAATTTATCTTCCAAGCACTCCAGAATCCTCCTCTCTGCTGCATGTATTTCCAGCAGACATCTGGGAAGTTGAAGTCCCCTGCGAGAACAAATGAAAGTGATTGCGAGACTTCTCCCAGATGCTTATGTAATATTTCATCTGCCTTTTGATCCTTTTTGGGGGTCTAGAACAGACTCCAACCATGATATCTGCCTTGTTGGCCTTCCCCCTGAGTTTAACTCATAGACACTCAGCCCTATCATCACCATCAGCATATTCAAGACAAAGCATCCCCCTGACATACAGGGCCACTCCATCATCTCTCCTTCCTGTCTGTCCCCTCTGAAGAGTTTGTGGACATCCAACAGAGCACTCCAGCTGTGTGAATAATTCCACCATGGTTTCATGATGGCAATTATAGTTTTCCTGATGTACAGTGGCTTCCAGCTCCTCCTGTCTGTTGCCCATGCTGTGTCCATTGGTGTTGATGGACTTCAGTTGGGCTACTGATCTTGTCAACTTTTTGGGAGGTGAAGGCCTAATTCCCACCTGACCATTCCCATGTGCTTCTGTGATTTCTAGCCCATCAATAGCCCTGCTGTCTTTTTTATCATATGGCACTTTGTCCTCTACCTCCACTGGGATGGCAGACTTACGGAGTTTGTTAGCTTCCTGTCCCACAAACATTGATGTGCTGCACCCAAGCTTATCTCCAGTAAGTCTGGTTTTATCCCTTTCCCCTTGCAAATCTAGTATAAAGTTCTTTCAGTGAGCCCCCTGCCAACTCCTGTACAAAAATCCTTTCCCCCCTTTGAGCCAAGTGTACCCTGTATGTCACCAGCAGGACTGGTGTTGTGTAAACCAACCCATGATCAAAAACCCAAAGTCCTGCTGATTACACCAGTCCAGAGCCAGGAACTGAGCTGATGGGTCTTTCTGTTCCTTCCCTCAAGTGTTCTCTGTAATTGGAAGGATAGAGGAGAACACAACTTGTGCTTCTGATGCCTTGACCAGTTGTCCCAAGGCCCTGAAGTCTTACTTTGATTGCCCTCAGATTTCTTGTTTTGCGTTCCTCTCTGCCTTCCTGAAAAGTCATCAATGGGTCAGAATCTGAGAGCCATACCAGAATAGGGAGTTTCTCACCACATTTTTAACCCTGGCCCCCGGGAGGCAGCAGACTTCCCTAATAAGTGGACCTTCTGTTCCTTCAAAAGGGACTCACCTATGATAATAACCCATCTTTTTCCCTTTATGGAAGAAGTTTTCTGGAGCAGTTACCCTTGGCAACATAGGTTACCCAGAAAGGCTGTGGAGACTCCATCCTTGGAGACATTCAAAAGCCAACTGGACCCAGGCCTGAGCATCTTGATGGATTAGGTAGTCTGTAGAAGTCCCTACCAATCTCATCACTAATCCTATTAATATCATGAAAGGAACTCTTCCCTGGAGGAAATAGCACTTTTCCTGGGAAGCGAGCAGGTCTGCTCAAGAAGAGGAGCTTGTATGGACTGTGGGATGTCAAGAGCAAAAGACATGAGACAGAGAAAGGTCATTGCTTCACACAGGACCTTTGAAGAGGAGAAAGGAGAGAGTAGCCTGTAGCCAGGCCTCAAGGATAAGGGGGAAGAAACTTCCCAGAATGCAAATACTGGTACTTTGGGCTTGGTTTGGTTGTTACAAATAAACTTTACACATTTCGTTTTAATAACCTCATCACAGAGGTTATTTTTTAAAGTTGTTCACTTTCAGATTTATATATTTAAATTCTGACTGTAGATGCACCAGCTACATTCTGAAGTCTAACTCTTTCAGACACGTGCATATCATCTTCCATACGTCATAAGTACAAACCAAATTGTTTTCTGCTCATTTCATCTGCTGTTGCTTGATCTACTGTCATGATGTGATACCCAGGAGCTTTATCCAAAAAATCCCAGATTTCCATCACATCAATAGGGAAAACTGGACTTATGGATTTGGTGTTAACTCTTTTTCAGTCACTCTGAAATACCAGGTTATGTTTTGCATGCAAACAAAGCAGCTGAAAAATGTTTCAATCCACCTCTCTAATCAAGGGTATGTTTCCAGCTTGTTCAGTGTAATGGTCTCATAGTGATAGCAGATAACACACACTACTGTTTTCATTAGAGTATTCCTGTTTTCTTCTTTGTTTTTGAAAGTAAATGAAAATTTAGCATGTCATCAGCATACACTGTAGTATTTTGAAGAATATCAACTGCTTTGTAGTGACAGTGAAGAGGCTTTACTCTGCCTTAGATTTATCTCAATACTTTTCAGCGAGAGAATCCCAACTGTGTGAAAACTCCTTCTGTGTACTTAGTGGAGAGTAGATTGCACTTAAGAGCCGAATAAACGGAGGAAACAAAATGTGCTGCCACTGTCTCCTGAATGGAGTGAATCCCTGGAATACATCAAGCCAGGATAATCAGAAAAGGTCTGCTTGTTTGCCAAAGATGTGTTTGGGAAAGTGTGTAAGTTGAAGTTGATGACAAATCTCAGCAATAGCAAACCTATGAGAAAGTAGCATCATGTTGTTGCTGTGGGCAGCAGCAAACAGCTCATTATTGCAGCTGCCTGAGGTCAATTCCAAAGTATAGCATATCCCTTCTAAAACAAACATGCTTTACCTGTGCTTGGTACTGCTCAATAGTTCCTCACAATAGTACAAGAATTAAAAATACATACACAAAAAATATGTCTTTTAAAAATAGATAAAAAGCATTTCTCAACTGTCTTGATTTGACATAGCCACTGTATACCTTCTACAGCAGCACAGAATGTGGCGGAATGTTATATATTTGTCTGGAAATAATTTGCCTTTCATGATTTCTTAAGAGAACCATAGATTCATTATTTCATGCAGACATTTGGACAACAATATTGCCACAAAAAACCTTACAGTAGATGGCTCTTTGCTTTCCAAAAGTGACAGAATTCAAATCACAGTCTTGAAGAAGAGTTAGTTTCATGAGATCTTTTCATCTAGCCTCTTTACTCAGCCCCTTTTTCTTTCTTAAGAGTTACAAATAAAACTGGTGAAAGGTGTAAAGATTAAAAGAAGTAAAGAAGAGAGGTGTTGTTACAGAAAAATCACTAATCTCAGCTGGGCAATAAGGTGGGAATGAAGCAAGACCAGAGAGAAGCTTTTCAGAAAAGAGCACAGCTCTTGAGACTTTACTGGAGGGAAAAAAAAAAAATTTAAAAAAGATAATGAAAGTCACAAGGAGAAAATGTAAATATATGTTGTCTACCAAAGGACAGCAGAAAATAGGGAAGGCTGTCAAACATCTGGGGATGTCAAGAGATGAAGAAGAACAAGTTGTATGTTAACAGGGGTACCGCTCTTACTTCTGTAACAACCTAGATACTGCCAGTGTACTTGCAGCATGAGTCTACTTTCTCCCCAGTAATGGTTCTCTTGCTTGTTCATGTTGGGACTGTTAGTTCACCTTTGAAATACTGCTGCTTCTCATCTGTTTTTTTTCTTCCAGATTAGTGTTCACAACTATCTTTCCTTTTAAAAACTCTCAGCCCTGATCTTGCTTCTTATTTTCTCCAGAACACGTGTTTCTCCCCTTGCACCTCCAGGACCACTAACTTACATGAGTTTAGAAATGACCCCGAGACACTTGTGCCTTCTTAACAGCTTCAGGAATTGGAATCAAATATATATTTAAAAAACTCACCCTTCATATATATTTTTGTTTTTCTTAGTGTAGTTTAGCTGTAATTGCATTTCAAATAGCTAGGGCTGCAAAGAAAGAATGCATCAGATAAAAATAAAGAGGACAGAAATAGAGCAGAACCCAAAAGTTTTTGGTTTTTTTCTTGTAAAAAAATTGGGGTTTTTCATAAAATGGATTTCACAATACTTGAGTAAAGTGTTTTTTAACAAAATCACAGAATAGTAGGGGTTGGAAAGGAGCTCTGGAAATCATATAGTCCAAGTAAAGCAAGTTTGCCTAGATGAGGTTGCACAGGAACATTTCCAGGAGGGTTTTCAAAGTCTCCAGCAAAGGAGACTACACAATCTCTATGGGGAACCTTTTTTCTTGCTTTGTTTCCCACTGATGTTCTATTTTTTTTTTCATTTATTCTTGTTTCATTTTCCTCAGTTTCCAATATATTGCATTATAATTTGGACCTAGCCTTCTTCTGGAATATTTTTTTCACTTTTACTGTTTTAATTAGTTTCTCTTCTCCCTCTGTCCTGTTTTGGAACTGCATGACACTATTAGCCAAAACTGAAATAAATGCAGAAAGTCAGCAAGCACCTTTCAGAAGAATATTGATTCTGAAGAACAACAAAAACAGAACATAGGAATTATTTTTTTTTTAATGACTCAAAAATTTATTATATTTACAACAGTAATGTGGGAATCTACAGCTCTGGAGTGACAGGTTCTTTGAACAGTGGACAAAAGAGAGAAATTCTGCTCTGTCACAAGAGACAAATAATTTAGCCTTTACTATAGCCTTAACTGTGGGAAAAAAAAAGAAAGTATATCTGGACAATCTATACAATAATGTCAAAGCACAGGAACATAAAAACACTTCATTATTTAATAATGTAGAATCCATTTCTATACCCAGGCATGAATGTCTTAGCTTCTAGCAAAACTCAGGAGAGAAGCCACTAACGCATGCAGACGCTTGGCCATTTTAGCAATTTTTTTTCATTTACAGTGAGTCCTAACATTGTAACAGACACTGAGTGTCAACCAGGGTTGGACAGCAGAAAATGCTCTTACCACTCAGCCCTCAAATAAATGTGTTAGATCAGTTGTACCTGTGCTGGAGTAGCAGTGCGTGACAGAGAAATGGGGGGACACCTCCTGCTGTTATCAGCTGCAGCAAACTGATCTATTGCCATGGGTTACCAGGGCTTTTAGCCTGCTAAGACTTTACAGGTGTTCAGCAGTTCCACCTAGAGTGTTTACCACAAAAACATGTGGTTAGTTGGCAAGGTATGATACCGGACACCACTCTTCTGAGTACTGTGCAACCACTTGCACTGGGGCTAATCGGAGCTCAGATACAGTCAGGTAATCTCCGCATGAAGGGAAAATACAGAGGGTCACTGTTTGTGGAGCTTCAATCAGAAACTTGCTTTACAGGTGGACAGATGAAATATTATAAAGGCAATCTTAACATCAATCTTTAATTAGTGCCTGGATATGCTACTTTGGAGTGGATACTTCAAGACTGAGTTTTTTGTATTCAAGAATACAAAAAACAAACAAGTTTTTTTCATATATAGAAATTGTGGTAATCATCCCATATGACAGTCACGTATCTTTCTGCAATGATTTCTAAGAATTGTTAAAGAAGAGGTCAAATCTAAAAATTATTTTCTAAATAAGAAAAAGACATTACAATCAGTTAAGTTTCCATTCAGTGTCTTGATAATTGTGTAAAAATATAAAACCACCATAAAAAAAATCTCGGAAAGTTTATTTTTCCTTCTTAATTAAAAATAAATCACTAGTTATCAAAAAGAGGATTGTCATAATTTTATGAATTCTAGTTTCTATTCCTAGGTGTTCTTTTCTTTAAAACTCTTTGTAGAATACTTTTTATTCTTTTAATTTATTTTGGTTTAGGATTTTGAAGTCAGTAAGGATTGTAACTTCTCTGTTTCTGCAAAGCTTAACTGCTTTATTATAACTGCAGTATTGCCATAATCTAAATATTTACAAAAACAAAGACATTTTTGATTGTAGAACAATGTTTAGCATGTCAACACTTAATCTAAATCCGTTTTTTAATAAAACTTGAGCAAACTTTTTCTGTTAGGCACATTATGCCAGATGATATGCAGTTTTTATGCAAGATTCATGAGGAGAATACAACTATTTACAGTATACATGATATGTATGATGATATGTAAATGATATGTAAATATTCCCCGGCTTACTGACAGAGTCATTGATGCTCAAGGATATCCTGCCTTCCCCAGATGAGATGCAAAGAACGAGGTTTCAGCAGCTGCCAAACTCCACATCAAACACAGCAGTGTGTAGGTTTCCAGGCCCTGCAAGCTGCATACCAAAATCACCACATCTGAAAACCATGAGACATTTATTCCCTAAGAAGGGCAGAGAGGTCCTCGTGAATGGGTCCAAGTCAGAAGAGAACAAAAGGTAGAGGAGACCTCCCTAGAAGAGCTCACTGCTCTGTTAGTGGAGGGAGGATTGGACACACACCTTGATCATTCAAAGACCTTTTGATTTCAGTTTCAAAAGCACCTCATGTTTCACAAAGCTCGGGATCTGGATCAGGTAGGGCCCATACACTGCCCTGTATTCTCAGTTTCACACCCCTGCCATGGAAGCTTCACATGCATTTACATGCCAGTCTTTACCCTCCTCCAGAGATAAAGCTTAAATGGAAGAGGTAAATACATGGCCAGACAGTTAGCAGGTGTAAGTTATATTTAAAATAAAAAATGACAAAGAAATCTTAAAATTGTAAGGGGCTTGCTTATCCCAGGTTTTGTCTGTCAAACCACCATTTTACAGGCAAAAGGTAAATAGCAATAGCTCTAATAAGCAGTAGAGTATAGTTCTGAACAAACAGGAATGACTTCACCGGCTCAATATGCATAGAGAAGTCTAGAAGAAAGGAGGACTGAAATAGTTATAACCTTTCAGTATTTAAAAAAGCAACAATGTGTAGTGCACTGTGAGTGTCCACAACGTATTATTTATCTATTTCTTACTTGGAATTAAAGGGTGAATTAAATATGACCCAAAATAATTCTGTTATGTGTCTATAGGTTAGGTACCAGATTCTCTGCTTATATAGCATTGCTGAAGTTAATAAAAGCCATTTAATTAACTTCCTGAGAAGTTCTTGTGCTAAATATTATATGAGCTGTTTCATGTGTTCATCTGTGTCTCACACACTTCATACAAAGGAAATGTAAGCAGTTTCTCCACATTGCATAAAAGATTTTATGTGCTGAACGTACAGAAGGACTCAATTTCTTCACTTTTTTTTTTCTTTTAACATAGCAGCATATGGAATAGCAGCTAATAAGGGAATTGATTCTATCTTAAAGTTCATGACTTTTCCAGTAACCACATGTTACCATATATTATTTTAGATTGTGTTGGCAGTATTTTTTGTTATTTCTAAAACTCTGTTTCAGCTGTTAAGAGAAATTTGAATTACTTTGCTGACATAAATGAAGCTACAGTAATTATTAACTACTTGATTTTCCTTGTGAGTTGTGAGTAAAGAAATTTACTCATTTATTTTATTCAGTTATTGGTCTACGGTCTTCTTAGTTTTCATCTCCAAACTACAAGAAAGCTGGGTTCAAATATGCAGGCAATCTGACCATGGTATTGCAAAAGATGTTCCTGACCAATGTTCTGCTTACTGCTATCACTTTACATTCAGCTCGTGTAAGCTGTGCACTATAACTTCATGCAGCTTGCAAAATGTCACATATCCACAGCCCATTTCCATGTAAGACTCAGATCGATCAGGTATAGACCCAAATTCAGTGGTTATTCATGTCAGTCACACATCATTTTGGGGAAGAAGAAATGTATAAAGAAAAGAAAAAAACAACAAACTCAACACCTCCCACACTTGGAGAAACACTGGAGAAATGTTTCTCTAGGATGTTTCATCTAATTTTTTCTCCCTCATATTACTGTCCCAATATATGTAATAGAGAAAGTGGATTCTATTCAACTTAATCTTCACATTTTCTTAGCCCCTTTATACATTTTCTTCTCCTGCTTTCCTATCTTCAATATTGGCTTTGCTCCTCAGTGTAATTCAACCATGGTAGATACTTTGGAAACTTGTACTTTCTCTGTTACACCTCTCTGCCTTGTCAACACTTTTCAAGGGGTGTCATAATATTGTATCAAATCTAAAATGAATGAAATGAAGCATTTTTATGTAGTGTTTCAGCTGCTCCTCTGTTTTTAATATGTCACTATATAGGATGGTCTGAAAAATGTCAGATTGCTCAACAATTTCATTGTATGTTTTACCCTGAGAGAAAGATTGGAGGCAGCTGCTACTCCCACTTTTTCTTTACTCCTCCTGCTTATTCTAGAGAATAAGGGGAGGTATAAGCAGCCAGGAACAAAACTCAGTTTGCTTGCTCTTGTAGGTACCTGCCAGTGTGTGGCAAAGAGGATGGGATGAGAAGACATTCCAATTGATTTCCCGAAAGCCAATGGCTAAGTGCAGGAGACCAGTGAGAAAGCAGGAGAGGACTGGAATCTCTTACTAAAAATTGAGTGCTTTAAGACACTTTTTGGGACAAAGTACTTTAATTTGTCCCTGCTTCAAGGTCCCCATGCAATCTGCTAGCTTTTACCAGAGACAGTTCTCTACCACCCTGACACTAAAGTAACTGCCAACTACATTTTAAATGAGTTTACAGCCAGTATCAGTTTCTTTTCCATTTAATCTGCTTCTGTAACCTCTTAAAAGCAAACTTAAGAAAAGTTCTTAGTTATTAATAAAAAAGAAAGCATGAGCTTTGTTACAGAACTATAAGAAGCTTTTCAATTTATGGCTAGGAATTAAAAATATAACCTTCATTTTTGTGCCACATTCTCATTTCCGTGTAAAATCTACACAACATGCAGTAAATCAGCTTAAACTGTTAACACACTTTGCTTGCAAAGGGCAGACCATTAACAGAAAGTTTACTTTAGTGCTTTAAAATTCTTCTCCTATCTTTCACTCTCTCTGGCTCTGCAACCTCAAGGGATGTAATCCCTTAAAATGCAGCTCATCTTCAATTAGCAGAGAGAACATATGTACATTCTTCACTGAAATCCCCAGGTATCGTGCAAAGCAGTTCACTTCAGATTTTACAGTTAATTAAAGCCTCATATACATTTTCTGATTCTCCAGCTGGCACTGGAGAGTTTTAAAGCTTAGACCACTTTAGCTATTACTCTGCTAAAAAGCTGGCTAATAAACAATAATGTCCCTGTGGCTTTCTTGCTGACCAACACACTGGAATGGGAAGTTTATAACTACTGATCTCCTCATAGTAAGCAGTTGAAAAGAAACTGCGGTTGCAGCAGGGACAAGAGTTTGAATTGTCTCTTAATCCCCCATAGGCATCAGTAACCAGAGTTCACTGGGAAGATGTACCTTGAAAATATGCAGATGAACCCTGAGGAGATGTTGGAAAACAATTCCAGGTTATAATCTTGGAAAATAATAAGAAAAATGTCCCTTTCTCTGAATAATATACTTAGTGGTAGTATAATATACCTTGTGGTAGGCAGATGTGACTTGCTGAAATTCATAAGAAAAGATGGCATAGTCTTTGAAGAAAATAAAGCACTTTCTTTTCTGTCCAGCCCCTTTCAACAGTCATTGACTGTACAGCATGTGTTGAAACCTTTTTTATTTAGTGTTCTGTGTAAGTAGTATGTATATAATAGTTGACTCATAGAGAGTTTGATCTCTTCAGATGAAGTTTCAGTGCTAATTATTTTTTGGTTTAGTGGGCAATTTCCCAGTCCTGTTTCTCTTCAGAAGAGTAGTTCTGAGTAACTCAGTGCTGCTACCTCCTTTTTCTCCCTCCCTCAGCTAATATTGATCCTTCTTTTACCAGGTTGCTCTAATCACCTTTTAAATCTCTCAGCCTCTTTCAGCCTCTTTTCCCCCTTCTGATACTGCTTCTCTCTTTTTTCCACATTTCTCCCATCTTGTCTCAATATTACACTTTTTTTTTTTTTAACACTCATGCACTTCTGAACTTTCACAGGAGTGAAGAACCCTTGATCATGGCATAATCTCATGCATTAAGAAGTTGTTCTGTGAAGAGTGACTTTGTAAAAACGTTACTCACTGTGATTCTCCAATGCATGTCAATGTGTGTTGTTCTTCAGATCACTTGGGCTTTTGTTACCAAAAAAAACAAACAAACAAAAAAAACCCAACACCAAAGGCCAGGTGATTGCACCAGTGTTTCTGAAATGGTTATTTTATTATTTTTCTTTTTCCTTTTTAAATTAAAGCTACTAATAAATAAAGTTTGCCAGGCACATTAAGTGCCTGGTCTTCCAGGCATTAACTTCCACTTAATGAAGACTTAAGTCTTCATTCTGTTTCTGCTATTGTCAAATCTCATCCTTGATCCTTCTGTAAGAAACTCCTTTGAGGTAAAACCCCCCCCCCAACATAGACCAAGATAATTAAAAGCAGAATTAAGGCCTCTGTAATCTCAACAGTGAAAGCTTTGTGCTGCCTTCTCACCTGAGTAACCCCTAGGGCCATGAGGGACTTTATTATTATAAAGAATGGTTGAGATGAACATTATAAAATTAGCCCAAACATACTGTGCTCATAGGCATTTTCCCTGTCTCTGTGTAGGACCTACAAGCTTTCTGCAAAGACCTTTGGGAGACAGTTCATCAGCTGTCAGTGTTGGCTCCAGAACAAGGGTTCCTGCAAGAAAAGGAATTCACATTGTAAAATAGGTTTCCATTCCTACATGTTCCACAAGATCCAGGGTCACATAAAGCCACGCTTGGCTTAATGCTCAGCCTCTTTGAAGTAGAGGAAGTATGACAGAAGAATCAAACAGAATTATAATATATATATATATAAATTTTGCTATACATGAAATAGTTGTATTTCTTAAAGTGCAAATAATAATACCAACAACAATAATAATGTATTAATAATTGCATTGATATCCAAGCAGGATGTTAATCCATTTTACCCTTTCCTAATTTAATGGTTTTCCTGTGGTAAAAAGGCATGCAAAAGTATGTATGTTTCTGAAGCAAATCTTTTTGTGTAGTCGACTACTCTGGGAATGTAGTTCTTCATCATTTATTTTCAGATAAACCCACTCTCTAAAACACAATCTTAAACATACCTTGCCATGGGTACTGATGTCCTGTGCATTCTTGCTGGAACATTTCCTTGCTATGCATTCTTTTCATGCTATTGCCATAATTTGAAGTTCAAATATTTTATGACAATTTTTGATTGTTTTTTTCTGCCCCTGTCCCTTATTTAGTCTCCTTCAGAAGCACTGCATGGATTTCTATGATGTAGAAAGGGAATCTGCAAAAGCTAAGGAAGATTAATGACTAGAAATGTCAGATTATATAAATCTACATATACCTATTTATTCCACTGTATCTGTGCACATTAAACTTGACCTGTTTCTACATCTGCAATAACATGGCCTCATCTAATATTCTAGACTTTTTTTTTTATTACTTGTTGTGGTAGATTTGTATATTTGTCAGGCTGTTGGCTTTGTCTTTGGATGCCTTTGGAGTTGAGAAAGAAAAACTGCATTATTCTATAAATCTGAAACTATTCAAATAAGAATAAATTTTGCACAGAAGAAATGGAGGCACACTGTAGTTTCCTTTTTAGTGGAAGTTTTTAGCTCTCATATGTCTTCATACAAAGGTTGTGGCTTGTACAACCTTGCAGTAGATGGCTAGTTTTCCATTGCTGGTCATGAAAACATAAAAGACCAACTCTATAATTTTGTAGTTGCTTCCATTCAGAATAGCAACACACTGTAACCTGACAAAGTGAAGTAGAAATGTAGGTGGACTGTAAATACCTTTAGCAAAATAACAAGTTTGTAACACAGATGTCTCTACAAGGTCAGGGGGAAAATTATAAAACCACAAAACCTTAGATTTTCTGTTAATACTGTACAGTAGTATAATTTCTTACAAGTCCTCTGCCACAGATTAAGAATGCTGAGCAAGTTTATTACAGATTCTCATTTAATAGTCAATTGGGAAGACAAGGGATGAAAGTACTATATTTTTCATATAAAATGGGCATTTTTCTGCTTACTTGGCTATAAAGTTATTGCTGAGTAAAGAGAAAGAAATGTGAATCAACTCATGATGATATTTCACCTGTATATAGAAGAGCTGGAACACTTGCTGCACCAGTTTTACCAAATTGCTAAACTTTGATTTTTCCATATTCTGGGGATAATATATGCTTTTAAGAGTACATTCAAGACTTTTTTTTCTTTCTTTCTTTCTTTTGGGGGAAGAGGGGGAGGGTGTAATTTCTTTGATAGAACTCAAACTGGTAAAAATTGGCCTAATGGTGACAGTATCAGAAAGTGTTCTAAATGCTGCAGTTTCTATGTATGATACACACTGACCTTTCTTTTTTCAATAGTTTTTAAAAACTGAAATATTAATCTCATCATTTTAGGCTCCTTTGGGAAGTGAGTGTGAAAGCACTGAACGGATTCATAGAATTGAGAAAAAAAAATGACATGCGTAAATACTGAATGATGAATAAAAATCTTTGTATCATTGCAGAATTATTAGACCTGCAGTATCTCAGGACTGACCACCCAGTAGAGAAACATGTTCAGATCATTACATTATGCTTTATTATCTTAAAGTCCAGAAAATGTCAGGAAGCATTGTATGTGAATCCTTCATAGTCTATATAAACTGGTCTTAAGCTTACTTTTCAGATCTGTCATTGTGTCAATATAAACCTATCTATATTTTTAAGATGCACAAAGGAAGGATTTATGATCTAGGCTTGGATTCATCTATATCAAACAAGTTATTTGTAGGAGTTTGATGCTGTTTACAGTTCAGCAATGCTCTGAATACCTCTGATGTGGTTAGTAATGTGCACAGGATACAGGAGATACTTTGTTGGGGGAGGGAATGATTGCTAGTGTGAGCATCAGAAGAATGTGAAGTCAAAGCTGAGCTCAAAAAGAAACAGTTGTTTTCTATAATTTGCAAATGAATGTATACATTTTGTCAGGTGTTTCCACCCTCACCCCCTTATTAAGCTTGTGTCAAAGCATAAACACCCATATGTGAGCAGGAGAGGGAAATGGTCTCAGAAATCAGTTGCTGTGAATGTCAGTGTTTTGTCAGCAGTGAATTATCATCTGATAAAGCTTAGCCCTGCTCTGCCCTTCTGATTCCCACTTTGGTTCTTCATTTGTGTCTGTAATAGATCAGCTGCTAGCCACTTTTGGCTTGTATATTTAAAGAAAAGCACCAGTTTGATTTTCAAAAATCTATTCCTATTTTTTAAATTTAGAGTTACCTTTAAGTGTGTGTTATATGTATTTTAAGATTATCAGAGGATAGCAAGACAAAGGCAAAGTCACTTAAAAAATAATATATAATAACCAATATAGTTTATAGTTTAAAACAAATTCCTAATAAACAATAATGTTACCATTTACAGTTCTTCACAAAAAAATAATATATGCTGGTGACCTCATTTTAATTTTGCTTTTAGGTCCTTCTTTAATCTTCCCTTCACAGACAGATGTTCTTATTTCTCTTCACATTTCTTGAAAAGTATTACAAATACTTCCATCAGCAACTGATTAAGCATTTACAATCAGTTCTTTTTGTGGAGCTTACATTGTTTCACTCTTTACCACAGTGCTTTCGAAAAACCACAATCTGTGCAGAGTGAAGTTGAAGGTATTTTCTTATTGTCTTCCATTATCTTTTCTAATTTGGCTATTTAATATAAAGAACAGGATTTTATTTTATTTTATAGTGAGACTGATTTCCCATCATTGGGTCCTAAAAGATACATACATTTCCATATTGTGTATGCCAAAAGGACCATGCATATCTGACAAATAAAGACACGTGGTTAATTTTGCTTTGCAGTGGAATAAAGAGATACAGTCATGTTTCCGTTGCAGTGGTAGCCCTGAAGGAGACAGGATAATAGCTGAACTTAACAAACATGTCAGCATGCTTAGATCCTAAGCGTTAGTTACAGTGAATAAGCAGAGATTCTTCTCATAAAAATTCTAATGTTTTCGTCTTGTAGATGTACCAGATGTTTGAGTCACATAACGTAGGAGGTTTAACTTTAATTATTTAGATTATTTGTCTGTCATTATGTTCCCTTATGCATTACAAGCTTGGAGGTAATAAATAAGAGTGTTAGAGATAGATTTTTTCTGAGAAAAACAACTTCATAACATCTTGGTTTCAATTTTTGATGAAAACACAACACAGTCAGGGGTGAGGCTGGTTTTAAGACATACAAGTGCTTATTAAATGATAGATGTATACAGATTGTGCAATTATCATAAAATAGATCCCCCTTTAAATCACTTAAATCACTTGTTGCATAATTGTGATGTAGGACTCTGCTGCGGCAGGGTGGAACAGACCTCAATCAAATGAAGGCAGCATTACAAGTTACTGAGACAGATTCATGATTTCATAAAGTTTAATGAATTTATAAAACTTAGCAAGAATCAACACAGATTAACCATGATTCAACTTGATGTCAAGATCACTACATTACTTACTATAAAGCAAATTGATTAAAAACAATTGGATTACAGTATTTGTGAGAATGAATATATGTGTGTGTGCATGCACAGGAAAGTGACTTGTAGCTGGGTTCAGGTGATTTTCTTGGGAATGGAAGGGATGAGTGTGACCCACCTGTTTTGTTACAGTATTTCAGAATGAAACCCCCTTATCTCTAAAACTCCTCAGTGAGGAGCCTGGGTGTGGCTAGATCCAAACTTAGACCTGGTCAATGGTTTATGACAGACTAGCAGGGAGACCCAGGATATTAGAAGTAAAAAAACTCCTCCAGCTCCATCATGAAGTTCAGAATAGATCTGTTTGCCCTAAAAAACCCCTTCAGAGAGTGATGTTAGATCCAGCTCTAGTCCCAGACCTCATCAATGGTTTATTCCTAAGAAAATTTGAGTATTGGGACTTTAGTGTGGTACTCAGTGCAACATGGTGATTCTTATGTAAACTTAAGGTGAGAGCAACAATTCAAGTATATTAACATTGATACAGTAGCTTATAAAATAGCAATGCTTATTCAATCAGAATTAATAATTGGTTATTAGGAATACAGTGATTCATATAAAATTAACAAAGTCTAAGTAAAAACAAATTACACACAGATAACTATATACAGGTATAGAGGTTAACCTATAATTAAGATGTTGGCTTTCTGCAGTTTATAGCAAATTTGGGTGCCCTGGGATCTCTAGAATTCTCACAAAAATCCTAGAGATCATGAATGCTCATGTCTCCCTTTTGTTGCTCTTTAGAGACAGGTGGTGATTATTTTTGTTGGTCTTTGTAGCTAAGCTAGTGATTCTCCCTTCATCAATCCTTACAAACAGATGGTAATTTGCCTTTGTTGGCTTTACCAAGGGACACTCAGGAGTCTGGCCTGAGCATCATCCCACTTCAGGGTGGAGACATCAAGACTCAACCAGCTTAGATCCTGGAGAGCTATAAAGGGCCTCACTTTGAGGATCAGTTTTTACAGGATCACAAGATGGTTTACTTTGATCAGTACTTCAACTAGTACTTCTCCACTGTGGCCATTAATCATGTCAGGCTAGCTTGGCTCTTCCTCAGTGGGGCTGTGGTCTGTCATTGGCACCTTCCCAAAGTTGTTCAGGAGTTATGGATACAGTTAGGGGGTGCCTAACTGTTCCAGCTCCCTGATGCCTAACTGTTCCAACTCCCTGACCCTGTCTCCAGCTGATATGAGAGTCTCTTTAGCTTCACATTGACTTGCAGGGTCAGAACATACCAAGTTTCCCAGCCTCCTACATTCTGAAACAAGGGAGTGATGGAACTAGTTTCACATAGCAGCCTAGGAGTCAGTCTTACCAAGTGATGGGGGGCCAGGGGATGGCCTAGGACTTAGCCTTGCAGAGTGGCCCAGGGGAATGCAGGGCTGAGCCACCACAGCAGTCAGATGAAGATGGATGCTTCTTTCCCAGATGCCTTTTTGATGGCATTTTGGATTAACAGGATAGATCAAGAGTTTCCATATCTCAGTGTAAAGATCACTGAAAAAGCCAAAAGAAACAAAGATCTGTCCATCACTGAAAATGAAATCTCAGCTACACAGGGCTCTGGGAGACTGCAGGGGCAAAAATAAAGGGCAGAGTTTCTCTGATCCATGTCAGAAGGTTTAGTGAGTAATTGTTTTAAGAAAATGGTCATACACTAGATGGTATTTGGAAAAGAATAAGGCTATAAAGAAAAACAGATTATGAAAGTGAGAGACAGTTGCTAAAAGAAATTACTTTCCATAGAACCAAATGATAACCTAAAAGATTAGAAACTTAATAAAACTATAGTTTATTATAACAATTTTATGCAATAAACTGTAAAAACTGCTTTCTAGTAATTCTTTCCTAGACTACATTCATGGGATAATTTCCCATATTTGAGAGAGGGAGTGAAAGGAGAACACAAATACTATTCCTTTTGCTTTTGACCAGGCATCTTGTTACATGGAAAACTCAGGACTGGTCTTTACTAATACATCGATAATAATTACTCAACAGAAAATTATAACAGTGAAATTTCCAACAGGAGGTGGGGAAAAAAGTTTAAATGACAAGTCACATTTATAAGAACATTGACCTAATATTCTAGTAAAGATGTCAGCTTTGAAAAAAAAAGAAAAAAAAAAAAAAGAAAAAAAACCCAACCAAACCCAAAGCATTCTGCAGTTTGCACTCCATTTTTTACTATGTCATCTAATTTATACATTGTGAGCTAAAGTTGCAAGCATAAATAGAGCACCTAATATACCTTTTACATAACATACCAAAGTTCTCAGGAAGCTAGATTGAAGGCTAATACAAATATACACAGTAATCTATTTTTGAAATATTTCTCACTTTTATTTGCTTTAAAGGCAAATAAAAAAGACAAATGGATATTCTAAAACTGAAAAAAAAAAAAAAAGGTGCTCCATTTTCTGAGGGATAGTGTCAGCTGAATGTAAAACTGGTTGTGTAACCTAAGACCACTGAATATCAGAGCTGTGGATGACACCAGTAGGATGTTCTACATATATTTCAGAAATATATTTCCCAAATGTGAAGGCAATGATAAGAAGAGCTTGTCAAGCAAAATGTGTTGGTATGCTCAGTATATTGAAACAGCCAAGTGCTACAATGAGTTATAAAGAAAACATTTATGTTTTGCAGGGAAAATGAGGGGAATCCTGAAAACTTGGAATGAAAAAGGTGATTGATGCACTCAGTTTTATGTTGAGCTCAGCATCTTTGAAATACGATTATGGACACTGAGGACTCACAGGAGCTGTTTGTCCTTCAATGTTCCTTATAAAAAAAGAAGTGGTTCACGGGCTATAGTGTATTAATGAAGTCTTTCTGCCACTTCTCCCCAGTGGAAATATATAATCTTAAATGAACACCTAGTATTTCTATTGAATTTAAGGAAATTCTTACTGCATTTATTGAAATATACCTGTAATTCTGTTCCTCGCTTTTTCAAACAGTACTTCAGAGGTTACTGGGGCTAGGGTTTGCCTGGAAGTTATATTGGTGGTGTTTAGAATGAAGAAAAGTGGGTGTGAAATTTCCTTCTATTACCCCAGTAATCTTCACATGAATATATTAATCATATTTTTGGTATATAAATGTAATAACTAAGCAGTACTATTTTATTTTTCTCTTAACATTGGCAAGTTCCTCTTGGAAGTATTGCTTATATCTGAGTTCTTGATTCCTTTCATTGGGATGTGATCACAAAGAACTCCAGGCCATGAGAAAAAAAATCCTATTAAAATATATACCACTATCCATACTATTAAGAATCCCTCTTTTACTAAATGCTTATGTAACGAGCATCTTACAGAATAAGCCCCAATCTGCATGAAAGGTTTTTCAGATAAATATGAATATAAAGAACTGAAAATGTTCATTCATGGAAAACGTGAATCTGCTAATTAACCTATGTGACTAGAAACTGCATGAAGAGCTCTAAATTTGGCACTGAAAAATCAATTCTCAACATGTTTAAAAAAAAAAAAAAAGGTTTAACAGACTCTGTAGATTTGTCACTCCTGAAAACATTAACATTTTACAAATAGATTGTTTGCTTTAATTAACACCATGTTCTGATGACAATACACCACATTGTCCATATGCTCCATTTTAACAAGAAATGAGGCACTAAGTCTTCTTGCTCATAGTATTATGGCAGATGCTGCTCTTACCATGCCTTCTTGTGCTGCCTTCAGATTTTGTTTTGCAGTTTGTTTTTTTCTTTGCATTCATGCAGATCATTTTCAAGGAAAGCAGAAATTAATTATTTAACTGAGGAATCTCTGTTCTCATTGTAAAGATAACAACCCCTTCATTCTGGCAAATGCATCTAAGAATGTTTTCTTATAAAAATAACCATTTAACCACAACAGAGGATGTATATATCTGGAAACCTCCTTGACCATTACATACAACTATATTTTCTTCCTAGTGTCACTGGAAGCCTAATGATAGTAAGAGTATTGTTAGACATGTGGCTCAATTCAGTTTTGAGGTTTTGATGGCTTCCTTTAGCATAGAGATTCCCTGTTTTTTAGTTGAGATGTGTCCTTCATAACATGCATAGTACTTATGGTTCTTATGTGTGAAAACCTTGTTACTCAGAAGAACTGAGGAAGACATGAAATTGGAAAAAATATTTTAAAAAGGACATACAAAAAGATTACAATGAGGAATGGTAGGAAGATATGAAAGGTCAGTAATAAGATGTTCAAATATTGGGTCTCTTGCAAAGCTCACTAGGGGCAAAGGCAATCTTTTTATTTAAAAATACTTTGGATAAGGTCTAGAGGGAGACAATTAGAAGAAATATAATGTCTGGGGAAAAAAAAGAAGGGTTAAATTTAACAAATATTGATGAGAAATTCATGAAACCTTTTATAAGAACAGAAATGTTTCACCCAATACATGCACACTAACACTTAAAAAAACTTGTACTAAAATATTTACTTATTATTTCATAACTTCTGCTGTATGAGTGAAAGAAATAATGAGTACAGATTTAGTAACATAAACATATCTTAGCAATTTAGTCATTTTTTTATTCATGTTAGCTAGAAAATACTTTTTTTTTCAATCAATAGCGATTAAAACTAGAGGAAATTTAAAAAATCTCCTTAAAGAAAATTCTGAAGGAGAAGGTGAATAAAGACAAACAAAATATAATGAAGGGGAGACATTCTGAAAAACTTGTTCAAAATAGTGTATTTTGATAGTTTTAATGATGATTTCTTTGTTATGATTTCTAGAATTTTGCACAATGGTTTGGTGGTTTGAACATTCAAAAGAAAAAGATAAAAAAAAACCCCATTGTGAATCTTTTCATTGCACGGTATTTTTTTTAAATATTATTCAGATATTTTAAATGTTAATGACAAAGCCATCTATGGAACTAAATCTTGTTAGATTTATAAAAGACAGATTTTGTAACTTTGTATGTTAAAGATTCCTGCCTATATCCCTTTAGTGATATCTTATGGAAGAATTAATATTGCAGGAGGCAATTTGAATGTATCTGCTACTGAACACTATCACACAGCTCTATATTCCATGGGGACTTTAAGAAAAGGGAAAGAAGGGAAGTTATACTGAATCACCTGAAAACTGGCAGGTCTGTTGCACTTTGGCCGCAAAGTGTGGTTCCATATGGTATATATCCCTGTAAAGACAAAACTTCTGTGGCTTCTTTTTTCACGTGGCTGTCACACACTCCAGGACAAATGGATGGGGCTGAGGCTCCTTGGGGCAGGCACCTACCCCCCCTGGTAGTGTACAGAGGCTTCCCTGAATTTGGGCTAGCCAGCAAGCAAAGAGCTGGCCATGCTCCAGAGACAATTCTACCAGCAGCCTGGTTTTGTCATGTATCTGAACCATTTCCAAGGATATAGCAGCATGAAAACAACAGTAAATGTAAGAAACTATAAAAGTCAGTACATTTTTAGTTTGTGACTGTGCAGATGAAGTTCTCACAGAAGTAGTAATGAGCAGGCAAAAAATATCTTACTCTGAACCGATAGGTGCTGTTCTGTGGGAAGACATCATCAGAGACACCCTTGCCCTTTGGAAACTGAGACAGCGTCTAGACTTCAGCACAGTAACAAGACAGTAATTCAAATGGCAAAATACAGAATGCTGCTCCCGTAATGCTGTTCAAATCAATTAAAAAATGTAGATCAATAGCATCAAATTAAATTGCTTAGGGATTATTTAGAGGCTTCTCTTTTCCCAGCAGTCACATTTTAAGGGCTGTCACAAATTGTTCCAAGTATTAGGAGCATCAACTAGGTAAAATCAATTTATTACTTGCAAATAAAAATGTTCTAAAATAACAGCTAAATATAAGTAATATTAAACCTTGCCCTGACACTTACATAGATAAAGAATGATTAAAGCTTGTTCCCTTGTTCCCTCTCGTCCCAGCCTGCCCTCTAGTTATGACTATTCTGGAAAACTAGCCTCTGTCTGGGGCACTTGGACAGTCTTTGATTTTCTCAAGGACTGTAATGAAGCCAAAATTTTAACTTCTTTGTTTTGCTGTCAGAAGGGGTTGCTGTAACCTAACACCTCACTTTCTTCTGATACCGGTTTCTTTGTTGGTTTGTTAGTTTTGTTTGGGGTTTTTTTAATTGTCTTTCTAGCTGTTGTAGTGAAAATACTTGTATTAGTTTCCTTCTTTTTTCTTACTCTTGACAGAGTGCTTCCCCTATTTATCTGAGACTGTATTTCTATAGTGCTGCTCTTTGTCATTATCATCATAAATATTATGGAGTATTTTATTGTCTGTTTTATGAAAGGATGATACAAAGCTTTCAAAATTTACTTATGGCTACCAGCTCCCATTAATTAATAAAACAGATACTACCTGCTTTTATTTTCAATTATGCTAACACCATTCATGACTTAAATGCAAAATGGCTCTTCCTCTTTGACCTGAGGCAGGGGATAGAGGAGAATACAAACTAGATACTAGGTCTGTAAGAGTGAGAAATAAGAACTGATGATGTTGAAGGTGAGCGTGTAAGAGGAGAGGGATGGTTGATACACAAAGTGTGTAGTATAGTAAGCATTAAAGGTGGAATTACTAAATGGAATGTTGGGATCATTTTGCATGCAAATTTTGAACTTTAAGAGGTTCTTTCAATCCAGGAGTTTTACTTAAAAGTTAAAAGTAGGAAAAAAAAAAACCAAACAAAAAACCCCAAACAAAATAAAACCCTATAGAAAATTAACGGTCTCTAATTATTTTAGAAAAACTCATGACTTTCAAATCTTTTCAAGACTCCCAATGCCACTTTAGATTTCCCTTTTGGATCACTCGTGATTGATGTTAATGCATTAGTTCTATTCTCTTAAGTTAGGCATTTGTAGGAGACAGAGAAAAAATGAATCTAAAATTGAATCAGAACTACTGCAAGAGTAGAGAACAGCTTTCAAAAAAGATAACTCTTGGAGTTACTATTTATGAACCAAGATTAGATATCATTCAATCTTGTGCCAGTGTCTCAGCACTTCTTTTGACAGGTCCCTCGCTCTGGTTCAGCTTTCTAAGGGTATTGCCTAGAGGACAGAAAGTTGTTCCTTGAGCTTCTCAAGAGACTCCTTGAACTGTACATTCTACCCCTTATCTGGTTACTATTTCTTGTTCAAATGTCAACTTGCATCATGAATACATTAAAAAGAAAGTTATACTTCTAACCTGATCCTCCTTGTACAATTAGCACAGACATGATTTTGTTAATGTAAGTAGATTTCTAACACTCTAAAATCTCCATTATACTCTATGTTCTGGTGTACAAAACATTTAATGTAAAACACTATCCCTTGGTATTCAGCCTGTTTCCTTCTAAACATCATGGTAGCATTATCAGTATTATAAAAAGATCTGCTTCAAAGGATGCCTTGTCTGTGACTATCTTATGTCTGTGACTGTCTTTCTCCTGCTTTGTGTAAATACTTTCATGCTATTTCAGCTGCTTTTTGAATACAGCTTTCCAAACTAAGAAAGAAAACATGGTAGCGTTGTGGTTTAAATCCAGCTGGAAGCTGAGGACCGTGTGGCCACTCACCGCAATCCCCACCCCCATACCTCTCCCTGGTAGGCTGGGAAGGGGAATTGGGAGAAAAAAGGCAAAACCCCATGGGCGGAAATAAGGAGAGTTTATTAGAACAATGCAAGAGAAGAAGAAATAACAGTGATAACAATAACAGCAAATAATCAAATGAGAGGTACAAAATGCACCATCAGTTCCACACCAGAGGCCTGCACTTTGCCCAGCCCACATGTTATATGTTATCAAATAGCCCCTTGGCTGGTGGTTGGCTAGCTTGGCTGTGGCCCCCTCACAAATTCTGGTGAAAATTAACCCTATCCTGGCCAAACCCAGCACACGGAGATACCGCTAAAGTTTTCAGGGGGTTTTTAAGACAACTCTGCATTTATTTTATTTTTTTTTTCTTCAGAGAGCCTCTGGCTTCAGTTAGGGGTGTAGGCCTGCTAAACATTTTATGTAGGTATTTGCAAATGATTCCTGTCACGAATGTAGGCAAGGTATTATAAACTGAGGAGACATAATCCAAATCAAAGAAATTCAGATCAAGACATTAGGGTATAATGATAACTATATATACCATGAAAAATACTGAAAAACTTATAAATTAGGAGAATAATTTAGATCCACTAAAAACTATTATGACTGCCATGAAAAACCCAATGCAAAGCAGACAGGAACCTCTCTCCTCGTTTTCTCTACTGCAACATTCAACCTGCAATGTGTGGAATCTGATACAGTGAAATTTTTATACAGAACACAAGTCTGACAGAGTTCCATTTTTTTTTTCTTTTTAACAAGCTCTTTGTTAGTCTTTTTAGATGTTATTTGTCAATGTACTCACCAGTCTAGGAGGAGATTGGGTATTACTAAGCAGCATCACCTTGTCAGAGCTGAAGGGACTCCCTAGCCACAACATGTTTGATGGTTGATAAACATGAAACACCAACCTCACTCCACTCTGCGGGTTGTTTCTCACACTATTGCTGTTCAGTCAGTCAACCTGCAGGGAGTAATTAAGGGTGAATACAGCAGACGAAGGCTGTGAAAGCAGCAGGAAATCATTTTACCAGACCGATAGTTTTTATTATTATTACAGTTACTAATTTTATTATTTCTTTCTGCAAAAACAAGTTGCTTCTCTTCCCTTACAGTGCTGGTAGTCAAAACCAGTGAGGTGGAGGCAAATTGAGTAAAGGTTAGTCCTGTTAACCAGAGAAAAGCCTCAGGTCACGAGCTATCATGATCATAATTAAGCACTGTATCTTGGAACTAATTAAAGGTTAAAGGAGTGGAAAAAAAGTAGAGTTAAGTGTGCTGAAAAACAAGGAAACAGTGTTGCATGTAGTGTTGGATAAATTTGATAAGAGATTTATCACTTGTGTTCTAGCTGTTCCTCAGAGATTAGAAGGGCTAGGGGTGGTTGGACTGATCTCTTAATAGGTGTGACAATTACTTCCCTGACTATAGGTTGGACACCTAATTAATGAACATCTTGTCTGCTGTAGGTCTGGTTGCCTTCAAAAGAAGCAGCCAGGTGCACGTTTGGTACAGTTTATTCATATACAGCACATACAGATTCTTTAAGATTGCTGGTGATAAGCATGATGAGCCATATAGGTCTAAAATACAATTGCAATCATAAGCTTAATCTCCCAGGAAAGTGTAGCTGAGGTCACAAATCTTACCAAAAGCCATCCCTTCTGGGGAAGGTGAGGAGGACAAAGCCACAAATCTGTCCCCACAGTTCATTGTGGACTTCTTGTTCCCCAGTGAGGTCTGAAAGAGGACTAACATTTATACCTTGTTAATTACTAGTGCTTGAAGTAGGGGGGTGGGCCTCTGGTCAAGCCAATCTTTGTCAGCCTTTAGCAGTTGAACAAACATTGCTGATTTCCTTGGCGTCTTCTTTGAGAAGCAGATAACTGCTGGGATAAGCAGAAAGGGGCTGCAGTTTTGCCCAGTTCCACATTCCTCCTTGGTGCCACGACATCACAGAACACTGAATTTTTACCCGGTCCTAGTCACCAGGTGTTAATCAGCAGTGATGAGCTTTGCAATTTTCAATTGTTTTGTTTCTCCGATAAACAGAAAGGAATGAACTATTTTCAGAAGATTAGGGGTGAGACATGATATGGTTTATTGTATGTGAGCACAGTCACAGGGTTGGAGACCTGTGGAATGAAGTGCAGAAGTTGCCACAACACTTCTGAAGCAGGACACAACTCTTGCCTTATGAAGAAGAAATTAATCCTTCAAAAAGTAAATTCTTGCATATTAATACATTAACTTTGCCAGTCAATTAGACTTGCTAAACATTACTAGCTAGTGAAAGGACATTTCCTTTTAAGAGCCTGGAGGACAGGTTTTTTTCTGGAGCTTTAACTAGCAGAAGTCCGATACACTGAATTAAAAAAGATCCAGATTTGCTAAAGCAGCAGCTAAGGGAGCTGTAGGTTGTCCTGTACACACAAACATAAACATCCTGTTTTGTATTAACATAGTCTGGTATATACATGCTCTCCTACACCCGTGAGATTTTAGAAGTTATGGATTCCTACAGATATACCCACCCTGACATTATAGCTGTGTCTCCCCATGTGGTTTAGTAAAAATACCACAAGGAAGAAGGCTGCTTTTTGGGTCTGGGGGTTGTTTTTGTTTGAGGGGTGATTGGGATTTGTTTGTTTCTGTTTCTGCTTCAGTGAATAAAAACCTGAGCAATGACTTATTTGAGCAGAATATGCCAATCATGCCTTCTTTTAACTTGTGTTGTGCTGCATGTTAAGTCTTCATTGTGCTTTTGTCACACAACAGGTATTTGTCAATCCTGTTGGCCAAGGAACATCTATGCATCATTTATTTAATGATCTGATATGCATGTGCTATGCAATCGAGGTGGTTAATATGATCAAATGCCCATGTCATGACAAACAAACAAAAACACCCCCAGCAAAGCTAAACCTAACTAAGGCACAGCAAAGCAAAGCATCAGGGCTGTTACTTTCAAAATGCTGCCATAGATTTTATTCCTCCACTAAACAATATTAGCTAAACCTGAGGTGAGTTGGATCTAAATAGTTAAAGGTCAAAAAGTGAAAGGTATTGCTGACATAAAAATTTCCCTGCCTTAGTAGAAGTGACAGTGGAAAAGGTTTTGTCTGTGGGAGGAGAGGAAGGGGACCTATGGAGCTCCTGAGAGCAACAGAGGGGATATGGTTAGTGAAGGCCAACAGCAAGAATTAGATTGCATTCAGAGTCTTTCGGGGAATCTCTTCCTACCAGAACTGAGTAAAATAAGGCTGGTGTTTTTCAGAGAAGAGGTTCAAGTTCACTCTGATTCTGCTTTCTGTGCTATTCAACCTTTTGCCATTCTTCGTTCATCTGTATCAGTATAGGCTGGGGGCTGATGTACTAGAGAGCAGCTCTGGAGAAAGAGACCTGGGGGTCCTGGTGGACAGGGGGATGACCAT
>JANHGL010015656.1:2930-31025 GCA_024611195.1 Ceyx melanurus | reverse complement strand
GCAGTTAGTTAGAAACTTAAGCTGAAAAGTAAAATCACTGAACAGAATTTGCTTGGTTTTCACCCAAACCAGGACAAATGGAAATGCTCTACCCACTGAAAGCAGAACAGGCTTAATGAAAGTGTCAGAAGAATGACCATTTTGGTTCAGGTCAAAGGTCCATCTAAACTATTTTTCTGTCTGTGGTGATGCTGCATTGTAGTACATACTTAAGTACATACTTATGACCATACTTAAGTAAACACTGGAATCAGGTAGATACAAAGATGCTCTGAACTACAGTTGAGATATCATGTTGAATAAGCATTGGGAAACCTGGCTATATGTTTAATCCTCCTCTGAACCCCCATAATATTTGGGTATTTGTGGCATTCCAAACAGCAATTTGCACAGTTAATTGCTCACTGTGTGATGAGAAACCTTTTTTTGGTTCAGTACTATTGCTTCAGCGTTTTGTTATGTCTCTGTTCTCAAGGTATATCTCCTGTGTAATCTATCCCCAACAGATTAATATAGATAATGAAGTTTTTCCTGTGCGTTGCCCCATTTCCAAAGGCTAGGGGCAACAAGTTTCCATTGCCAGGAGGTTATTGTGGCAACCCCCTGCAATGATAAATTGTTTCTTTGAAGAATGTGGGTTGTACGTTTTAGTAATTTTCTGGGATGGATGGGCATTTTGATAGGGCGCAGCCTTTTTCACTAGAACATGAATCCACATACACACCAGTGCTCTTCTCCACCTCACATGTATTTCCACTACAAATTTGCTAATTAATGGGACTTTTTTTTTTTTAATTAAAGAGATATAATAGTGAATGAATAGTGAATGAACATACTAATTTTGAGAACAACTTTTAAAATTGTCCTGATAATTTTTAGCAGCACTGCAAAGAAAAAGTATTACAATCTACTAACAATCATACACAGTTTTTTACATGTTTGATGTTTATCAGGATAATCCAGAGAAAACTGCTGCCTCTGTGTGTGGAAATTTTTACATCACTGGAGACCGAGGGATTATGGATGAAGAAGGCTATGTGTGGTTTGTTGGAAGAGATGATGATATCATTAATTCTTCTGGGTAAGTCAGTTGCTTTTAGATGTGCCCATTTTCCTGTTAAAATTCAGACTGGAGAGACCAATGGAATGTCTAGCTTGCTACAGCTGCCACATCTGCATTTGCTCCTAGGTATCGCATTGGCCCATTTGAAGTTGAAAGTGCATTAATACAACACCCTGCAGTCTCAGAGTCAGCTGTTGTCAGCAGTCCTGATCCAGTTAGAGGAGAGGTAAAAATTTAAAAAACAAAAAAAACCCCAACAACAAACCCAAACAACAACAACAAAAAAAACAAGCCAAAAACCAAGCAAACAACACCAAAAAAACAACAGAGAAAGAAATGTACTTTATTCTAAGGATCAGGTTCCCTATATGTACTAGTCTTCCTTGGAATTAAACATGCTGCAGATTTTTGAAATTTAGATGAGTTAAAAAAATTGAAAACCATGTCTTGACAAATCTTAGAGTATCAGAATTATTTCTCTGTTTGCAGAGTTTGATGTGGAACAAAGTTTGGTTCTTCAGACTTACCATGGCATCTTTTTGTCTAAGAAACAGAATTGGATTATTTATCTTCTTGTCACTAAGCACAGAGTGGAAATGATATCCAGACAGTGGAAATGATATCCAGAGTGTTTTCTTTTTATAGTTTTGAACATTGCAACATTTCTTTGAGCCCCAGGGTGAAATTTTCAGTTTTTTTCTATTCTACAGCTTTTTGAAAGTTGAATAGTGTATGAAGTTAAAGGGGAAAAAAAGAGTTAAAAAATAGCAGAATTCGTGACATGGAATTCTATAATAAACAGACAATGAAAAGGGAAATCAGAGAAAATGTTCAATTTAGAGGGTTTTTGCTTTGTTTTTTTCTGCATTCTGAATTTTTATGTTCAGTTTTGGCAACAGATGTATCCCTTTACTCCCATGTCTGGAAGTTAAAGGGGTGTCTTTAACTTTTGTGGCACAGGTAGTCAAAGCCTTCGTTGTTTTAGCTCCTGCTTTTGTATCACACAATCCAGAAGAATTAACACATGAGCTTCAGCAACATGTTAAGAAGGTGACTGCACCTTACAAGTATCCAAGGAAGGTAAGTACACCACAAAAAGACTGTTCTCCTGACTTTAATAAAGATTGAACTTTTTCTTTTCTTGCCTCAGCTTCTTTCCATGTGCATTCTGACAAGCACTCCAACCATAGTTAAATAAAATAAAAATAAATTGCAGAGTCTGTTGCATCTGTAGCCTCGGGTTCACTGTATGTGCTAGAAAGGACAAAAAAAGGGAAGAAATGGTCATGTGACTTACATTTTTCAGGGTCCAGTCTTCCTTCCATGAGATACCAGGAACTCCATGGTGTTCAGCTCCTTAGCAATTCCTCCCTTAATCTCAGTTCAGACGGTCAGCCAAAGCAATGGCTGACAACCACAGAGGTTGGAATCCATCCCTTACAACCAGGAAAGACAGCAGTAACTCCCTGTCCTGACAGCTTAAGCACTCATCTCTTCAGGATTGTGGTACTTGTCCCATCAAGTTTTGCCAGTGCAGTCAGCTAAGTTGTGTAGTAAAGAATTCCACTGCCTGGACAGTCCTAACCTGTGTAGCTTCCCCTCTTTTTACATCAGCCATAATAAAAGTGTGTCTTTCCTAGCACCTGGCAGATTAATCAGAATGTATTTGGCTAAAAATGAATTTGTCTGCCTTTTAGGTGGAGTTTGTTCAGCATCTGCCAAAGACTGCTACTGGGAAAATCCAGAGAAAGGTTCTAAGGAACAAAGAGTGGGGAAGAGTATAACATGATCTGGAAATTGAGAAGAGAAAATTTCCATCATCTCTACCAGCCATAGCACATCACACTTGTCATGTGGCCTTGACCCAGAGCACTAGGAGATCATACAGAAAAACAAGCTACGGGGAAAAAAAAAGAGCTAACACTCACACAGCTTGTGGCTGTGTAGCATGAGAACCACTTTTGCCATCAACCTAAGAATTTTCAGAAAGAAGACAGTGCAACTAATTAAGAATGAGGAATAAGAGAGAGAAGGAACAGATCCAGGAGTTTGCACATGTTGTCATATTTTTTACTGGAATTAGTGTGAACAGCTTTTTATTTAAAATAATGATAATTTTTAAAAGTGTTACTAAGAAATTAATAAATAATATTTGTCCTGTGGTGGGTATCAGCAGGGAAGTGATATTCACTCTTCAAAATCTAACACTGTAACATTCCCAAATTCTTTGTGTGGATGGAGGCAGACATTCTTTAACTACTTCTCTTCATCTTTATGAATTTGTAACCTGCTTAAATGGTTAAAGTGCAGGAAAAGAGAACATATAAAGTGCTTTAGGTTAAGGTGCAAATGATGTAGAATTAAGAACGGTGTAAATGATTACAGGAAAAAGATTACTCCACAGAAAGAATTGTGCTGCCTGGTCTGTTTTGTGCTATGTTCTGTTCTCATTACTTCAAAAGAAGCAAATGATTAAGTAGAAAGGGTTTCATGCCAAATCCTTTTTGACAGAGCATCCAGGTCTCATGTCTCCAGATAAAGGCTAATCTTTACAGTGTCTCATTTGGGAAGCATGGGTCCTGAAACCTGAATGAACTGATTGAAGAGGATCTACCCCAGCCAGCTCTCAATCTATACTGTCCACAGCAAACAGGTCAGGAGAATGTTGTTTTTCTGAATTCCTACTGTGTCTGATCTTGGAGAAGAAGCAGATGATAGGAAATATAGTTTCTGACTTTTGCAACAGTTTATTACTGGGTCATTTCCTCAATTTTCTTACTTTATTTTCACCTCAGAGTTTGCAGGTGACAAAATGCTAAAAATTATTGAAGGGTCTCACAGGAAAATTTGCAGACATTTTTGTAGACCAGTAAGGAGTCCTGGATTTAACATGTTTTCATTTTACCAGTCCTGAATATCATTTCCAGTCTTGAACACTGTTCCCATATGATCTTTCTCTTCTCTATTCTTTACAGACTATTTTTTAGATTATGTCATTGCAGTGCTCTGAAATCTGTAGAGTGTAGCTAAATCACAGAATTAGACTAAGACAATAGAAATACCTTACTGTGTTATTAAAAAAGCCTAATAATTTTGATTATTCTTTCTGTTAAAGGAAAGTGGATCCATTGGGTTTTAGCATTAACTGGGGGGGTCATGACCTCAAAGAGAAGTTTTATTTAAGGAAAATCTTGGTATCTTTGCCAATAGTTATTTTCTTATGAAAAAAGAGCAATAAAAATGAATGGATAACACAGGAAATTACATTAAGAGTCTTTATTAAAGTGCATATCCTATGGACATGTTTAGAGAATATTTTAAAGACTATTTTTTTAGCAATTTTAGATTACCTTTTTACACCAGGTCCTGTTACCAGAGTTTAGACATAAAAAGTAAGTACTATCTAAAGTTTCTGTTCAGTAGTCCTTCTTCTGAAGTGGTTGGCACTTAGAGACATAATAACACTTAATTTTATATCTGTTCCCTTCGATTCTTTCTCAGGAACAAATGATATCCTATAGGACTATTTCTGGTCAGTATTTCTCTAGCACATTCTCCATATAACATGGAGAGCACTGTGAATTACTGTTAGCTTTAACAAAGTATCTGTTCTGAGGGTAAAATCTGAATCCAGATTTTTTATACTGTCAGATATCACTGAAACTATTCGGCTGTGCAAGTTCTAGGTATTTGAATTCATTTGCCTGATAGGCAGATTAAATATTACTGTAAAAGCTCCTGCTAAGGAAATCATTCCACAGTTAAATAAGTCACTTTTTCTTGGGGAATAAAAGTTGACCAAAATTGAGGTATGTGCATCAGACATGTAAGGATAAGTAGTTAGTTACAGTCAAAGACACAGGACAAGAGATAAACAAGTACAAGAAAACCTTAAAAACCTGGGACAAAGGGCAAAACTTTGCAACTTCACTGAAGCCACAGAAATTCCATGCTTGATAATCTTCACATGAACTTATGAGAGGCCTTTAAATAACACTCATTTTTTTACAGTTGAACACAGTTTTGAGGCAGTCTTCTAGACTGCTAAAAATAATAATAATAATAATGATAATTTTTAAAAGGTGGGAAAAAAAGTAGCAATGGAAAGGAAAAGAGTAACTGGACTTGAGTGTTTTTAGGATCCATTTATGGTGAGTACAGATGGAAAAAGACATTTACAGCCAGCACATGTAGAAGCATCTAAATCAAATTTTGAGACCTATGTAAGGGATTACTGAAGTGAAAGTTCTTGGGATCTGGTGGTGATATATCAGTCACCAACTCTTCTAGCTAAAGCAGCAAGAATCTTGATGGAAGTAGTCAGGAAGCATCTTTGAGCTTCATGTGAAGGAAAAAGAATAGAAAGAACACATCAAGAATCTATAAAGTTGAACTGAGCTACAAGGTTCCAGATCAGCACAGTGCATTTAGTTCTTAAAAAGCTGGTGGTAAAAAAAATACAAGAAAGCATGATTTGGAACTTCACATGTAATAGAACTGTTACAAACACCTGCTTGGCTGTGACTAGCCTAAGTGACTTTGATTGATAACTCATGAACGAATAAATGAATTCTGTTTGGACAATCTCAAGATTATTTTCTTTGTTGTTGCAGGATTCATAGAAACAATTATGCTGTTTTGTTTTTTTTCTTTTTTTTTTATATAATCCACAGCATCTACATACATCATCTTCTGCCATGAAGTTGTTGTTTAAATTACAGACTCTCAAATCCTTTTGGTCTTTGAAGCCTCCTAATAGGACTTTCCATGGACAGCCCAGGGTGCTTGTCTCTGATGTATATTCACAATACGAGTCCATCAGACGTGGAAAACAGGAAATACCAAAGCACTTCAACTTTGCAAGTGATGTGCTGGACAAGTGGTCTGAGATTGAAAAGGTAGAGGATCTTTTGTTGTGCAGATGAGATACTTTAATTTGAAATAAATTGGAGTTTTTCCTTTATAAAAAAAAATAAAAATCATCTGCCAAAACCAATTTCCATTAGGAAATTATACAAAATCTCAATCTTTCTTGCCTTATTTTGAAAGTGTCTTTGACCCTTGGTGCTCCCCATGTAGGTAGAAAAAACAATGGTAAGTCCCTTTTGACTTTGATTTAGTCTCAGAATGGTTGTGCTTATTCCTTTTGCATACTATAATATTAGATATTCACATCATAAAAATACAAGTAACATAACAACAGCACTGTGTGCTAGGGACACTTGTACCACTTGTACCACAAATGGCCTTGATCCAAAGGGGATTCTGCATTTGGCCAGGTACCCTGTAGTTACAGAAAATTTAACTCCCTTCTTCCTGAGCAATCAGACTAAAAAGAATCCTGAAATACTGTGATGTTCCTGTTGTTTCATTTTCTCCTCTGCCTGTGGTGCTCGTGTATTCCAGAACTCCATCCAAAAAATCAGGAGTATTACATGAGGTATTTCACATTATCTGATCTTTTGTAGAAGCATTAACACTGAGCATAAGGCTGAAATAGTAACCAGAATAGGACTGGAGTCTGGAGACAATAGGGCTGGTAAATGTTTCAGGTTCAGAAAATGAGATTTTATTGGGAAATATATATATAATATATATATATATATTTCCGTATTTGTGCATTATAATTTCAGAAGAAAATGTTTTGTGTTTGATTCCCTGGGTCACATAGGCTGGAAAGAAACCATCAAATCCTGCCTTTTGGTGGATAAATGGCAAAGGAGAAGAAGTGAAGTGGAGCTTTGAGGAACTGGGAATCCTGTCTCGGAAAGTGGCCAATGTGCTGACTAAAGTATGTGGACTGCAGAAGGGGGACAGAATTGTTGTGATCCTGCCACGAGTCCCAGAATGGTGGCTGGTGTATGTGGCCTGCATGCGAGCAGGTCAGTGAGCATACCTGAGACTGGTAAAGCTGGTTAATGCAAATCAGTTGAGAAGACCAAGAATTGTTACAGTTTATAAAGGAAAAATGAAGTAATAATCTAGTGAGTGGCCTAGCTACCAATTACACAGGCAGTCCCAAAGAATTTGCACTAGGTGCTGTGGATAGGTGCCATGGGCAGCAGGGATGGAGATGACAGAAAGCAGGGAAGAGTCATGGAAGTCTCCAGACAGGTCCACATTTCACTCCTAACAGGAGAGCACAAGCAGCTGCATTAGCTAACTATAGCTGTTTATCTTGGGAATGCCAGGGCAAATTAATCTCAGAGGTCAGTTTGTGAACAGTTAAGACTATGGGTTCTTAAGAGAAGAATGAGATATAAAAAATTCCATCCCAGACTAACTATTGCTCTTTCAGGAATTGTCTTAATTCCAGGAATATCCCAATTATCAGCCAAAGACATATTATATCGACTCCAGGCATCAAAGGCCACCTGCATCATTACTGGTGACATGCTGGCTCCTGCTGTGGACTCAGTGGCATCTGAGTGTCAGCTTCTGAAAACAAAGCTGATAGTATCCAAAGGCAGTAGGGAGGGATGGCTGAACTTCACTGACCTGTACAAGTGAGTATGAGTTAGTGACACTGCAGTCATGATGCAGAAAGCAGACCTTTTCTCCAGAAGTGCTCATTTACAGGTACTCATCAACTACAAATACTAATCAAATACCAACATTTAGGTGTTAATCATGATTGCTTGATTGCTTATCCATATCAGAGTTGCTTACTAACAGCATCCTTGTTCTGGGAAGTTTCTGTCCTGTTCTTCTTAAGTTTAAGTCTGCCTTTGAGGAAGTTTAAGTCAATGTTATTTTAGTCTAATTTGGTGGAAAGCTTCTGTATTTGGGGTAGAAGTTCTGCAATATTCAATACTTTGTTACATTGTGAAGCCTGTGCAAATTAACCACTGAAGTCAGGATTGCATTCTCTGTTTTGAAGAAGCCAACCTGCTGACCATTGCTGTGTCAAAACAAGGATTCAGGATCCTGTGACTATCTTCTTCACGAGTGGAACCACAGGTTCTCCAAAGATGACTCAACATTCCCAGGGTAGTCTTGGTTTCAGACCCCTTTTAAGTGAAAGGTATGAAAGGTTTGAGCCTGGTTGAACATGGGCTAATTGAAGCTGCATAGTAGAATTGATGAAAAATTACTGAGTAAGAAATACCAATGTACAGCCCCAGTCCTCCTCTCTCTGAAATCAGATTCCAAACTGCAGCAGTGTTCTAAGTTCCCCCAGTGTTTCTGTTTTTCAATAAGTATCTCTTACCCTTTCTATAGAGTGGTTCAAAGTACAGACATCAACTGGGAATACTTTAGCACAAAGAACCAACAGACACCATGCTATTTGGGTTGCAAAAAGCTTTGTGACACATGTGGATGAGCAGAGTCAGAATTGTTATTGGTTGTATAGATCACTCTGGTCCCTCTGCAGCCTTAGAACTGAAATACCTGGTGTCCAACACAGCATCCATGAGTGCTGCTGTTTCAGCCCTGTATTCCTACTTAATGGAAAGTCACATTATTGAAATTCAGACTCCTCTCTTTCCCTTACTCTGTCCTATGTTGTGACTGACCTTGTATATGGATAATATGCATGTGTGTGTATATATAAAGATAAGAGCACGTACGAAGAATCCTAGAGGTAGCTCATGAACTTATTCAGAGTGCCTAGTGCCCATGTATCTTGTCCGAAATCTTGGGCTTGCTTTTTATTTCATTTTGTTTTCTGTTTGTGGTTTGGGTTATTTTTAAAGTAAAAATCTGTCATTTTCTTTACTTTTTTTTTTTTCTGCTCTACCAGATACTGGTTGGATTTGAATCCCTCAGATGTGATATGGAGCACAGCAGACACAGGATGGATAGTAGCTTCACTGGGAAGTGTTTTTGATCCCTGGGTTTTTGGAGCATGCATCTTTATACATAATCTACCACAGATTGAATCAGAAGCCATCCTCAGTGTAAGGAAAAACTCCTGGAGATGTGTTGATCTGCATAGAGGGTATAAAAAAAAAAAAGTCTTAATGCCATCCACAGATTTCATGACAATTGTATTCATAGCAAACGTGCAGTTCATTCATACACTTTGCTCATAGCTGGTGAGCACATGAATGAAAAACATCTGAAAGTAGCAATAATTGCTTGTCTTTTGTACTAGTCACTGGGGAAGTAATACCAGTTGAAATTAATACCACACTGAAAGTAAAGCATTTGTCTGCCCACCCTGGCCAAGATGGAAGTGAAAACCTCCCTGAAGACAGAGATTAATGTATTCTGGCCATGCTCCAAGCTGTGTGGTCTGGGTGTCATGTAGACATGTTAGCATGGGATTTTGTCTGATCAAGTATACTGTGCATCTCTGCAAATTGCACCAACTATAGAATTTCTTACCCAACAGTGAGTGTATGGTGCTTTTATATAGATTGGAAAGCTACACTTGTCACCAGTTTACTGTGCATACACTTGTATTTGGTCTGAGCTTCATATGTCCATCTCGTTTAACTCCGTAGACTCTCTGCAGATTCCCCATTGACACACTGGTTGGTGCTCCAACATTGTTCCGCATGCTGGTGCAAAATGATCTCTCCAAGTATGTGAAGAAATTATTTTCTAATGTTCAGTTTACCCTCACTAAACTTTAGTGATCTTCCAGATCTAACTGCTTGACCCAAAGTAGCATAGTAATTTAGTTGACAACATCCTTCTAAAATGACTTCCCTACAAAACTAGAGTTTCATTGAATTTTGTGATCAGAAAGAAACTTGATGTTTTCCCTCAGAAATTTGAAACTTGTGAGCAAATCCCTGAAGGTGTGAAAATGAGTGCCGGTTAAATTCTGTATCATTGTTTTCAATTACCACATTAATTGTTCATGTTTTGGGAAGGGCTGATATCCTAGAAAGTCAGTGTCGACATAACTGTGAGGGAGTGACTTTTTGTGGAAGTTGTACCTCATCCCTGCTCCAGTTCTCACTGCCTCCCCCATTCCTTCCTCCCCTCTGACTTTCTCACTTGGACTGTTGCAGAGGCCCAGCAGTCAGGTCCTGGGCTCAGCAATTCACTCTGTGGTGAGTTACAGACACATCCTTAAATCCCAGCTGACTTCAACAAAACTTTTATTTTTATGCATGTTTAACTCCAGCTGCTACTGGTCATATGGATAGCATTGAGCACAGGCTGATATCCTTGCAGTATCAGGAGCCAAAGGATCAGGAACCCCACTTTACAGGACTAACTCTCCCAGTAAACAGCTCTCCAGTATTATTTGTATGCAGTTCTATGTTACTAGTCTTGCTCAATAGATTTAAGTACTGACTCTTTTGTTTTGTTTTGTTTTCTAACTCCCTGTGAAGGTACAAATTCATGTCCCTGAAGCACTGCGTAAGTGGAGGGGAGCCACTCAACCCAGAAGTCATGGAACAGTGGAAAAGGATGACTGGGCTGGATATCCATGATATATATGGCCAGACTGAAACGGTACATCTGTAGGGTCAATATTCTATTAAATCTTTTAATTCCTTTCTGCTTTAGGATGTTTTAAGGTTTGTTTTTAGAGAACAAAGCCTGTTTCTTCCTTCATGTTTCTGTGAATGTTTCAGTAATGTCCTCCCATGGCAATCTCTGGAAGAACACCTTTTCATGATTCTTTAATATTTCCATAAATGTCCTGAAGCAAATTCCAAGTGACAGTGACAGGCAATAGGGCAGAGCTTGAATCTAAGGAGGAAGATTGGTTAGCAGAGGGCATGAATTATTTGCAGATAATGGAATAGGATTATTTCAGGGAGTTTCTTATTTTTTTTCTTATCTATACCATACAGCACTGACATATAGGATCCTATGAATTTTAATTCCTTACTTTGGAATTATTCTAGAAAATGTAGTTAATGAATTTAATATGAATGTAGCAGTTTTCTGTTGCAAAACTTTGCTTTGATTTTTATTTTTACAGGGAATAATCTGCTCTATTTTCAAAGGAATGAAGATTAAACCTGGATCAATGGGGAAGGCAGCTCCCCTTTTTGATGTTCAGGTTTGTTGGCTGCTCTTCAGATTCAGTCGCAAGGGGTTTTCATTTGGATGGTTTGGGGTTTGTTTGTTGTTTTATATTGTTTGGTTGTTTGTTTGTTTCCTCATTGGACTAAAATACACATTGTTTGTCATTCTAGATTGTAGACAAAAATGCTAATGTTCTGCCTGCGGGACAGCAGGGAGATATTGCTGTCAGAAACAAGCCTATAAGACCACTTGGTTTATTCTCTGAATATGTAGTAAGGACTTTATTTTATTCCGCCCTACCACTAATCTCCCTAAAGTGTCTCTACTTGCACATTGGTTCAAAAGGATGAATATTTTTCACCGGTTTATTTTTTATTACCAGAGCAACTTGTTTGTTTTGATTGGTGGATGTTAGAAAAGGGGAAAATTTGCTTGATAAGAGAGTATTTATTTTTTTTACTAATCAAATAATTTTGTTGTTTTTAAAATCTGTTTTAATTTACAGCAACAACAGTACAATTTTTTAACATCCCTGACTGTAAAATTAAGTTCCAGTGTGTTTAACATTTTATGTCTTATACCATAATGTCTAGCTAATGCATGCTCAAAATCTAAACTACTGTTTGTAAACCACTTTAAGGATAACCCGAAGAAAACTGCAGAAACTGAACGTGGGGATTTTTATGTCACTGGAGACAGAGGGACTATGGATGAAGAAGGATATTTTCAGTTTATAGGAAGAGATGATGACATCATCATTTCTTCAGGGTCAGTTTACATGCTCCCTTTCTAAATCTGCCATTGTATAATCTTACATGCTGTATTCCTGGTGAGCTTCTAACATGATAGTGCTGTGATGTATGTATTGACCTCTTGACTTAGGGATACTAGCTTTTCATAGACCTGCAATATTGTCATGGTGATGTCAGTGGCATCTCTGTATCCATTTCCCCTATTACATCTCATCTGTTTCAACAAAGAGTGAAGAATTCCATTGGCAGAGGAGGGATTTTAATTTTGTTTTATGACAAAAATTGAAGGATATCTCTGTTGCACTGAAAGAGCATTGTGGACTTGGCTGTGCTAGGTTAACAGGTAGACTCAACGATTAAAGGTCTTTTCCAACTTAAGCTATTCTGTGATTCTATGAAACATTTTGTTTTTAATGTTTCGCAATAAAACAATTTGATATTGTATTATGTGATAGCATAACATTGTGTCAGCTGGTGCTGCAGACCCCAGATGTCAGAGTGGGATGGGACTCCAGCTTAGGACCCACAGGGAAGGGGGAGAGGTGGAGAGGTATCCTCAGCTCCAGCAGTTCTTTACCATGTGACCACCATGAAATGCTCCTATCTTCTCACACGGCCAACTTTCCCTTTCTACTTAAAGTTTCTATAGTTGGTTGTTGGTTTGCTTTGGTTGTTTGGGGTTTTTTTTTTCTTCAATATTATGATTAAAAAACATATGGCAATGGTTTTCCAGCTCATAAAACCAAATCTTGTTTTTTCTTTCCTTGCCTAGCTATCGCATTGGGCCATTTGAAGTAGAGAGTGCCCTGATAGAGCACCCAGCAGTAGCAGAAGCAGCCGTCGTCAGCAGCCCAGATCCCCTCAGAGGAGAGGTAATGATGCTGAACAGTGTGTGGGGAGAATATGTATGTTTGTTTAAATATAGAACTATATAAAGCAGTTACTACTTTACTGAGTAATGTACAGCTCTAGGGCAATCATGTCATCATGGACAATCTTATTTGGGGTGACAGGCAAAATCCCATCCCTTTTACATGTCTTTGCTTTTCTTAATTTTTTTTCATCCCAAGAAGGTCTTCTCTGTGGAGGACATTCCAGTGATGTTCATTTTCCCCTTGTTGTTAAGCATTTGTCTATACACTGAAATGGTCTTTTCTGTCAATCTTGCGTAGTCAAAGTTATAACTGGCCTAGCATTAGACTTAGGCTACACATAGAGAAAGCAGAGTCTTGTAGTGGGAGGATATGGGCCTAATGTCCTCAGTGTGAACTTCAGAAAGAAACAAAACTGTCCCTCAGCTTCAGAGAACTCTGCAGAGACACCTGTTATTGCTCCTCCTTCAAGACCCCCCACTGAAAGAATAGAGCACATGCTCTTATTTACACATACACGTGCAGAAGCTGGGCACAACCATCTCTTAGATTGTGTTGGTTTCTCTGTTCCTCCTTTTTGCATGTTGTGACTGAGCAATATTGTTTACTGGTAACCTGTAAGCCAGCCTATAACCTATGAGACACCTTAAAAATGGATGGTGTCAGCTCAGTTTTGTGGATCTTGCCTTACAGGTTGTGAAAGCATTTGTGGTCTTGTCCCCAAGCTTTTCATCCAATGATCTGGAGAGCTTAGCCCGTGACTTGCAGGAGCATGTCAAGAAAACTACTGCTCCATATAAATACCCTAGAAAGGTAAATGCTTCTGAAGATAAATGTTAAACCAGGGCATCCTCTGGAAGTCTCGGGAGTCTTGGACTTGTATTTTCATGATTCACCTGAAAGAGACAATGGTAAAGATAGACCTAGGGCACTGGCTCCAGAAAGTGTTTCCCAAATAACATTAGTTTATCTTCTTTTTCATGCATTTGACAAAACTGTGTGTTTGAACCTTTCATAAAATTTTAGGCTTTGTTCACTGTCCTAGTTAGATCTGCATGTTCTAAGTCAGAGTTACAATCATAAATCTCCATTTTGTATTTAATCTTCAACCAAGCACATGCTGGTGAATTTTGAGTAGTAACTGACTGAATAGGAGTAATTTTTTATCTGCTGGTCCTCACAGTTAATAAATAAGAGGAAAACCCAGGAGGATACACTTGGCATTTCTTGGTAATCCCATCACTACAGGCAGAGAGCTACAAACAGTGCCTCAGTTCACTCATGTAGAACTTGTAGGAACTAAGGACCATTGAAGATTTTGTACCAATAACATCCCTTTTTTCTTCTTTTTGTAATCTCTGACTTCTCATACCATTTAGGTATTCATTCTTCTGTTGCAGTACTCACATTACAGTAGTCAGTTTGGTTATCTGGGAGACAGCTACACAGATGTTTGGCCATCTAGGCAGTACAGTCATTTCACAAGTAGCACAATGTGCTGCCTTGTTTAGGCTTGGACATGATCCTTTAGGAAAGCAGTTCTTACTGATGGGAGTTCTCTTAGTTTTCCACATGTGTTGAAACTCAGTCTTGGAAAACCAACTCTGTAGAACATGCTAGATTGTTTTCTGTCTTATTTTATTTAGGTGGAATTTGTCCAAGAGCTGCCAAAGACAATCACTGGGAAGATCAAGAGGAATGAATTAAGAAACAAAGAGTGGGGACGGGTGTAGTATTGTTTGGAACTTAATGGAATTTCTTTCCTTCCATTAGCACTATGCAAATTTCTATGCTTTTGACTGTCCTTCTTCTGATCTATTTTTGCTTAACTGCCTGAGCATCAGGAACTATAGGTCTTAACACCAGTATCTGATGTTTGCACCTGCTTACAGAGCTTCTAATGTCAGTACCAGAGTGTCCATTCCTGAAGCATTGCTGGAAAAGGGAACAAATCATATAACTCCCTGCCAGTCCTGAATGTCCATAGGATCACTGGAATTTGACTGGCATCCCATCTCTTTTTAGATAGCATCCAAGATCAGTGAAGAGGTATTGCCAATGTTGAGTTTTTAGCACCATGATCCAGAAAAGGCAGGCACGAAGTTGAGTTGTTCATATCCTCCAATGCAGCATGTTTAAACTGAATGCAGCCCTCCTATCATTTACTGAAGATGGAGAGCCTCCTCCTTGTTGATACTACCATATAAACCTTTCTTATTTAATACATGTGTTGATGACAAGCAGAGGCAGCTTCTCCCATGCTTTATCCACAAATACTCCCTCATAAACTAGTAGATTCATTGCTTGCCCTCTGTTCTGATCTTCACACACAATAGATAAAATTCCTGTACCACTTCTGGTGGTCTTTAAACTGAAGTTTGCTGCTGAGCCAGGAACTCAATTTGTAGAATTAGACCATGCTTCTTTGCTGTAGTAGACACTTGCTACAGGACTGCTCTATTTCTGCAGCCTCTTAGAGGTGAAGCCAGTGGAAAAAAAAATCCCTTGTTCTGGTGTGTCTCTGTGTTTTAGGGTTAGGGGTTAGGTTTAGTGTTAGGGAAAAACATAACTTCATTAAGCTCTCATGAATAAGCCTTTATTGTAGTGTATGGACCTTACTTCTTAGACTTCCACATGCAACAGTGGGCCAAACTTTCAGGCTATGTCAGTTCTTAGCTGTTCATACTCAGGTGTTTTTTTAATTTTGTGTACTCAATGAAGATTTTGTTTTCTGGCATGAGTTTTCAATGTTTGACAAAAACATCTCCAGCCTTGGAGTCCTCTTCTGTTGTTAAATAAGAAGAAATGGCTGGAGAACAATAGCATCATTAAGCAGGAAATAAAGTCTTTTATAGCTGTGTCTCACTGCCTTGAGTTCTGTGTGTACTGCAGCTGTAAAGTGACGTTTGGAGAATTCTAATTTTGAGAAGTAAAAATATTTCTTGAAAATAAACACTTTGCTTCTGTCAGGGAAACAATTTCTGTACTAGCAACTGCTGAAGTGAAAGCAATTTTCAATAAATACGTTTGCTTCATTCTTTTTTGAGCAGCTTATTTTTTTATATTGCTCCTTAGTATTTAAGAGATTTCAGATCACTTTTTACTATTTCACTCCTAAGGTTTCTAGACAGATTAAATTACATGATTATAAAACTAAACATTAATTTATTAAATGCATTTGTTTGGATGTGTCACTTGTCACTGTCTCAAGTTCTTTTCTGTATTCAGTTCAGCTTCCTTTAAAAGCCACATACTCTCAGGCCTTCCAGGGACTCTACATCTTCTAGATCTTTCTGCTTGGTTTCAAACAAACATGTATTTTTAAAACAACACAAAATGGACAAAACAACAAAAATTATACAAAAAGTGAAATGATAAGCAAGGAAACTGTTGTCTCTGCAGTTAGCTGTTTGGGCAGTTAAACTCCAGCAATGTCTGAGGACTGGGATGCTGGGTTTTTGTTTTTTTTTTCTTTCACTAAATTTAAGTACCTAAAATCAAACAACTACATTCAGAATTGGGGAAATTCAGAGCCTTACAAAAAAAAAAAAGGTTTGAATGAAACTACCACAGTGAAGAGTTTTCCCATTGATTTCAGTGGGGCAATAACTCCTTTTCTTATTAGGATAAGCTGCAGGCTTCAACACTTGAACTTGTCACCTACAGTGATCCCTTGCTTAGCTGACCTTAGAAACTGGGTTTCTGTTGTGCTCTAGTGCCCAGTTTTTTGCATGAATGGGCTGGGATTAAAGTCAGGCAGACTGCCAGTTTATTCATGCCATGTGCTGTGGCTGTAGTCTGTGAGGTGCTCTACTCCATGCTGCAGTAACTTCTTATCGCTGATATTCAGTACACTTTTCTGTCTGATGTTCAAGGTAGATGGTTTGTTTAGTTTTCCTCCTCTGCCCAGGACCAGAGAATCACCAATACATTTCCTCTAAGCCGTGCAGAATGATTTTAGAGACACAGGCTTGCAGCTGCAAACAATTGAAACCAAAATACATCTCTAGCACTTGGCTTTCTTTTGGAGCCACAGGTTAGACACTTTATATAGCTCTCTCCTTGAGGTGGTAAAAGCTTTCATTGTTCTGTCTTCTGAATTTACATCTCACGATCCTGAAAAATTAATTCTTCAGCATGTGAAAAAAAAGCTACTGCACTTCATAAATAACCAAGAAAGGCAAGTATCACTGAGTTCTGAATATACAATTTGTTCCTGGCACCCTAAAATTAAAACTCCTCTAATAAAATCTAATAATCAGATTAGAAATGCAACCATAATATTTGGTCACAGTAGAATTTTTGTGTTTTTTTTTTCTCGTGGAGCTTCTTTTATTCAGGTTTTGAAATGTAATATTGAAAATCTGACCCTAACCTAACTACATAAGTAAACACTGCTTAGCTGAACATCATCAACCTATCCTGATAGGATTTGATGTTGTCTTCTTACATTGAAACTACAGATGGACCTATATTAGATTTCACTGTGATTATGTACAGGGAAATGAAATGTTCCTTCACTTAATCAAATTGTATCTATGAGCATAAATTTATCCTAATTATTTTAAACAAAAGAATCAGATTTTACAAAATAAATACGGTTATAAAATACTAAATATATTTCTAGACATTTTGAATGACTTACTGAACAGAGAAAGATAATGCTTGGCTGTTACACTACCAGGGGTTGAATACTACAGCATGGGCAAAAGCCTTGGCTGGCAGCAGTCAATAGCCTGTCAAGTTCCTTAGCAGAGTTATCACAGTTTGCACTGGACACAGACTATCAGACTCAAAGGGTAAAGCAGGTTTTGGGGAATCTCAGCATGATTTTCACATCTCATTACTGGTGACAGTGGTTGTGCAGAGGTAAACAGTACTACAGCTTTTTCAGGTGAGGCAGGGGAATCAAACTCCACTAGTGAAGTATCTAGAATGGCTGAGAAGAACTCCAGGGCATCCACATTCAGAGTTAAACATGAATAGCTCATCAGGAGTAGCAGGAGGACCCCCACCTGGCTGAGAAGTTCTGTGCTAGCTCCCAACAAAAGTATTCAGAAAACACTTTGCCATCTGTCTTTCTCCTACCTCAGTTTCTGCAGAGTTCCAACAACTGTGATGCAGTACTTTAAATTTCCCTTCCCTTTTCCTGAGGAACAGCTTTGTTCTGGGAGATTATTTCTTCTCTTATTGATTCAATCAGAACAAAGGGAAAATATGTTGAATATTTTAAATATAACCCTATTTTTGGAGCAGAATAACTAGAAATAGAATTAGATTTTAAAGTGCAATCATAAAACACCTTGAAAAATGTAAACTGGTCACAACTTCAGAATCTGATTCTTCTTAAGCATGTTTGGGTTTCAAATGTAAGTACTTTTTGGCAAAGTAATCCACTTTGTCTGAAGCGAGGTAATCAGATTATTCATATATTCCATTTATTCTGTGTAAGTAATACATTTTAAAAGACAAACTAATTATGACCATGGGTATTAATTGTTTTTAAAGCAATCTCAAAAATATAATCCTGGGGCAGTTTACTGGGTTTTGATACTGGTCTGTGTTGGGCTTTAGGCAGATCCAGCTGGATTTTCCCCTGAGCCCTGTTGTAGTGGTGTAAATTGCTCATTACAGCAGGGAAATCCCTGATCAGGAGGTTTCCCCTCTGCTGCAGGCACAGACTTCTCAGTCTATACACTGGGTCAGTCAGACTCACAGACATTTAGTGCAGTTTTATAATGAAACAAAACTTGTACCCAACCAGGACAAAAATGAAGAACCAAGCAGGTAAATTAAAACATTTCTGTTCAGTATGTGGGCAGGAGTCCTAGCTCTGCCTCGCTGCCTAGGATTTCAAACAACTAAAGTTTGTCCCTCTAAAGTTCAAGATGTGCTCAAATTGAGTGGCGTGTGATTGTCCCACACTACTGATGTGAGGGATTACTGAGTCACCTGTTTGATGAGCTGTTTCTCTCAAACATAACTCCTTCTTTTTTTGGGGCATTGGGGATGATGTGCTGCCTGCCCTCTTCAGCCTCAGAAGAGCCCATTGCTTTTTGAATAGCAAGCTTGCCATCAAAAAGCAGCACAGCTTGGAATGGACCTGTGTCAAACTGCTAAGTGTTGTTATTTCTCTTTACAGATGAGTTGGAGTTTGTTCAGCAACTACCAAAGATAAGCTCTGGGAAAATCCAAAGAAGGAAACAAAGGAACGAAAGGTGGGGAAGAGCTTAACTATGCTGCTAACTCCAGATCAGACCAAGCTCATCCCAGACTGCTTTTCTGCCTTCTAGCATCCTGTTCACCAACAGTCATAGGTGCTGAATTAGAGTAGAAGATAATAATTTTTGTTCTGGTGCTTTGGAGTGTTTCTAAAACAACATATTTCTTATCATTTTAAATGTACGTGGATGAAACTGTTTTGAAAATAGTGATAAAAGAGAGGAAATTAGACTTGACTTTAGCTTTTGCCTTTATTTTTTTTATGTGCATTGTTATTACTGAAAGCCACAAAGTATGCAACTGTGTGTCAGGTAAGTGATGTTGAGAGAATGTTTTTAAATAATTGCTGGTAATCAGACTTCCAGCTTTAGCCAGTGCTGGGTCACATACAGTTTCAGGATTAAATATAATCAAGGATTTCCTGGACTGAGTAGTCAGTTCAGGCTGTGAGATATTTCCATAACAGTAAAGCACAGTCACTGGGGTATGGGTGCAGCAGAGGTTTAGATAATCCATGTTAGGTCACATCTCACATTTCTTGTTACCCCTCTGTAGCACTTGCATCTCAGGGAGTGCTGTTGCAGCATAGCCTGTGTACTTTTTATCCTTGCTTCAGAAGATGTAAGTAGTAATTGAACTGTACGACCAAGGCTCTATTTACTGGGAGCACAAAAACACCAGTGAACCAAAAAAATAACCAGGTTTATCTCAAAATTTCCTGGTTCTGCCGTAAACCCACTCTGCAGTACCCACGAGCACATCTGCTGTTGTACCAAAGGCCTTGAAAAACAGTAAACGTGCTGTGTAGTAAAGCTGTTGATGACCTTTCAGGAAAACTAATTGAGTTATTAAATGGCAAACAAACACAGGTCCCAGGAGAGGCTGTACCAGGAGGGTTCTGCAGGTGGATCGCGCCTCTTTCATACCCCTAAGCTCTGAAATGGATATTGCTTTGCTTTCCAGCTACAAAGCACGTAATTGCCTGAGGTCAAAAACAAAGAGAAAACAAATGTGCAAAATGCTATGTCCGTGTAGATTGTATCAATCTAAATGGATCTGAGCTTACACTACTGAAACCAGGGGAAAGATGAGAATTTGTTTATTTAGGAGCTGAGTTAGACCTCAAATAAAAAATAAACCCCACTGTCTGGAGTATTTGCATGCTAAGCACATTGGATATTTTAAGGAAATTACAAAAGTGACTGGAAAGAAGTGGGAGGTGGTTTTGGTTTGGTTTGGGGTGTTTTGATAATCAGTCCTTTGCAAATTTATTCCACAGAGAAAGTCTGTAGGCTGCCTCCTGTCTAAAGCATTGTACTTGGAAGTAAGTAACAGACATGCCAAAGAGGAACTGCATCATCTGCATGGCTGCTGTCTGTTTTTCTTGTTCCTGGCAGCATCTCTGTTTCCTCACTCTGAGCCTTAATTAAACCCTTTATTGCCTCTATATAGAATCACAGAATCACTTAGGTTGGAAAAGATCATTAAGATCATCAATTCTGATCTGATCTGGAGGTGATCTGCTGGAGAGAAGCTCCGTGGAGAAGGACCTGGGAGTCCTGGTGGACAACAAGCTCTCAATGGGACAGCAGTGTGCCCTGGTGGCCAGGAAGGCCAACAGGCTCCTGGGGTGCATTAGAAGGAGTGTCCAGCAGATCCAGGGAGGTAGTGTTCCCCCTCTACTCTGCTCTGGTGAGACCTCACCTGGAATATTGCTTCCATCACTACCTTTTAGTGTCTGTAGTTGAACATTTCCTGAGTACCATGTTCTCAAACATTAACTCTAATTCACTCTTGCAACGTGTTTTCAGAGTAACACACAACTAGAAATGGTATTTTGTGAAACTAAATGCAAGTCTTGGGGGTTGGCCTAGATGACTTCTAGAGGTCCCTTTCAACCCAGAAATTTCTATGATTCTGTATATTTAAGGATAAGTGCAGGTCTGGCAAAAGCATTGATCCAGTAAAAGAAATCAATACTAGAATGTAAAAAAACACCTCTGAGTTACTCACAATATTTTGCTATCAAACTAATACAAGGCAGATGTTAGAGGGAGGAGCAGGCACAAGCTTTTCTTTGGACAAGAGGAAGGCAGAGCCAATGGTACCTTGTGGTACATACCCCTGGTTAAAGTTTATTGCTTTAGCAACAAAAGCAGCAGTAAGGATGTTTATCGCATCTCTTCTGTGTGGGCTAAATGCACTGACTTCTCACCCCTGCTTGCTAGTGACTACCCTGGACTTTGAGTAGCTGTGTGTGATGGTTATAGCCTGGATTTGAAGGCAAAAACCAGAAGATGGCATCTGTCCTGCAACCAAATCTGTTTGCCTTGTAGGATTGGGTGAGACTGCTGTGGTGCTTAAAAAATGTGAATTGCAGGTAGGAGTCCTGACAAGTTCTTGTTATTTTGTTTTGTTCTCTTTTGAAATGCCAAGCTGTTCAGTTTAAAGCCCCTACTTTTGTGGATAGGAGATAGAATTTTCAGCTCTGAGGGGAATTATCTGAGAAACCTGTGGACAGATGAAAAAGCAGGAGACTTGAAAGGGTTACCAGAGCTCTAGCTTTACCCATAAGGAGAGGCAGGAAAACATGTCATAAAGAGGTGGGCTTGATGCTCTACATACATCTGTTCCATTAGGAGCCAACAGCTCATCTGGGAATGTGCAGATCATAATACTATTATTGATTTTCTGTCTCTTGGAGGAGGGAAACAATCATTAAAAAATAGTTCTAATGGTTATAGTCTCCAAAAGCCCTCGTATATCTGCTTTTGTGCCATGAAGATTTTACTTGAATTTCAAGTGTTGTGATCCCCATGGAGCATCCAGACACTCTACAGATTATTCCATCAGCCTCACAAGAGTTTTGCACTTTGAATTTTCTCAGATTATGAAGCTATCAGTCGTTTTGAGCAGAAAATGTCAGAGTACGTTAATGTCACAAGTACTGTGCTGGACAAGTGGTCTCAAATAGAAAAGGTGGCAATTCTGACCCTGTAGATTTAGTGGTTTTAGTGAAACTGAGACCCTATCCCCAAAGCCAATTGCTAAACCATCACTGGCTTCAGTGGGAACAGAATTTCCTCCCCTGTTTCTACTTTAACATAATCCTACATTTCAGAGAAAGGAGAGACAATCTGCTTTTAGCATCAGAGGGGACGTGCTTTGTGACTCCAATTCAGCTCTGTGTGCAGTGCTGGGTTCTTAAAAACCTTCAAGTAATTTATGAGCATTGCAAATCAGGTAGATATAGACACCAGCTTTTATGTGCCTTGGAAAAGGGCTCTTTTTAAACAAAACATGCTTAATATCCCAGCCCTAGAATTCCTAGTGGACTGTAGATTGTTTGTCACCTTCTATGTTGGTAGTTGGTTAACAATCAATGTGACAATTACATTACTTATTTGATCCTTTGACAATCATGGGGGCTGATAGAAGTAGACTTTTATGACTGGTGAAATTACCTTCATAATCTTACTTTCACTTTCTCTGATATGTGTTGATTGTGTTAATTCAATTTGGTTGTGTTAAATCAATTTGATTTAACTTCAACAGACTTAAGTTAAAGCTGCTAGTGTTTGCTGCACCAAAGTTGTGTTATCTGCCTACATTGTCCCTGAAGCAAAGGATCTTGTAGAAACAGAAGCTGGTTTGTACTTCAAATCTGCACATCTGTATTCAAGTTCAGGTGTGCAGGATGTGTTTTACCTTCTCATTTCTGGATTGAATTGTGCTGGTATCCAACAAATCAAGAGAAGCTATGAAGTGATCAGGACTGAAAGTGAAAAATACCTAATAAATTTCCAATTTTATTCCACTTTCAGATGTTAGCATCATCCCAGGGTCAACACAACTGACAGCACAAGACATTTGCTAGGGATTGCCAGCTTCCAAGGACAATTGCATTATTACGACTGATGTGCTTGCTCCTGCAGTAGACTTAGTTGCATCTGTGTGCCAATTTCTGAAAACTAAAGCTGATCCTATCTGAAAGCAGCAGGGCTGAATGGTTGAAGTTCAGTGATTTTGTCAAGGTAAAAATGCCTTTTACCTTAACTTCATCATATTTATCTCTAGTGGAAATTTTCTTGTTTCCTAACACATTTGTGCATTTGCATCTCATTAATGAATTAGATACTTCTGAGATGTTGGGAGAGAAGTCAATTTAGTCCCTTTTCTATGCAGAAAGGGAGTATTTGAAAATAGGGAAATTGCTAATTAAAAAATAAATACAGTCTTACAATATCTATGTTTGTTATATATGACTATGAAATAATAGAGAAAAATGTACAGGAAAGCCTTTTTCATTGATAGCTGTGGCCTATTTACCCTCTAAAGCTCAATGAAAGATACCCTGTACAAATTAGTACAATCCATATTCCTAAAACTTCATGATAATAAGGCTGATGCGAATAGCTTTTCTCTATGAAAGGCTAAAAAAGGGCACTACAAAATGAATCTAATGTATTCAGGAGTCCACCTGCCTCATATCTGGAAAGCAGCTACTAAAATAGCACCCAACAGACAGCTCTTCAGTGTCTGGGAGTATGGGACTGTGGAAGGGGTGGCAAGGCAGATGGGGAAGGGAAGCAAATACCCTGCTGTGATCTTCTCGAGGCCCTAGGTGTAGTTCTACCAGCTGATATTTTGTTAAAAGCATCTATGTAGGTAAAACCATTCTTTCAAGGTGGGATCTGAGCTCTTCAGTCACTTTAAGAACTTTATAAGATGTACCATGCATTCTCACAAACACAGGTGTCTGAACTAACATTACCTGTGCAGCTCACTGTACATTCCCACTTTATTTCCATCTGTTCTTTCAAACAATTGCCCACTTTGGTGGCACTAAACTGGAAGACAGGAAGAGGCAACACTACATTCTCAAACCTCACACAGCTACTGAACATTGTCAAGTCATTTTGATGAATCCTCTTTCATGCTGGGCTAATATTCCATGGCAGAGTGTAAAATTGATTTAATAAAACCTAAATGTTGTCTGGAACTGCTTCAGTCCTGCAGAGGCTGTCACTGGCAGTCATGTAGGTAGGCTGTCTGGCTTCCCCAGATGGCTGTGTTGCAAAGTGCTGGCTCCAGGGTTGCTGAGCTGTCAGACTTCCAGCCTTCCCAGAGTGCTGGGCTGCTGCCCTGCCTGGCTCACAATCTTGCCAGATCACTGTCAGCCTGCCTACTTAGTGGACTAATTGCCCAGACTTCCCATCTCCCCATGTCCTCAGCTGCCTTAGCTGATGGCTGAGCTGTCCAGGAGGCTACGGGGCTCTGGAGTGAGGGCTCCTGGGCAGCCTGTCTGTCTGCCCAGCCAACACAAGGCAATATCTGGCCTGGGGAGACAGACTTCCCACACTCAGCCTTGCAGGCATGGGCAATGTTTGCATGCTGAGCAAAACCTTGCTGAACATCAGTCCTGGCAGAGAAAAAAACAGTTTTGCTTTCTCACCCTAGTAAGAGATGAGAAATATTTCCCTATCATGTGACACATGACCAACAGTTTGAGCCTCCCCATACCTCCCAAACAGGGCAAGGATAATTAACTAGTGGAACCACCTACTAAATAAAATGGTGGGTCCTCCCTCAGCTAATCACATTAAAGCTGGAAGTTAATGCTTTCTGGAGGGCACTTGGTCAAACATAAGATGCTGTGCCTTTTGAAGGTTATTAAGGGAGGCAGATGAGAGAGCCCAGCTGGCATTTGTACTCTGTAGAAGGTGGATACGTAGAATAGTTAGAGGAAGATCTGCAAGACTTCAATACAGATCTAGCAATGCAAGAGTCAGGGGATCTCAGTAGTTTCTTATCCCTCATATTTCACTATACAAATAGCCCTACATATATTGGGCATAAAGGATCCAAGCTAAGGGTGCTGAATAACACCAGTTCATATAAACTTTCCTTTTTTTTTTTTTTAAGGGCTGCCCCTGCAGTCTATAAATGTGAGAAGACAAAAAGCCAGGACCCACTGGCAATCTGTTTTATCAGTAGTGCCACAGGCTTTCCCAAAATGATGAACATTCCTATGGAAGGTTTGGTGTCTGGGGTTTTTTTTCTCCTCTCTGGAAGGCAGTGTGTTCTGCTAATTATGCCTTTACTGCTCTGAAATATGAAGCAAACAGAAGAGGTTTTGTATGGGATAAAGATAGATCAACAATACTGTACATGTCATTTTTGTCTGGTCTACTCAGCTGAATTGTCCCCAGAAAGCAAGGATCTTGTTCAGTATGGTATATGGCTCCATTTTAGAAACTACTTGCCTGTTAATACAAGCTAAAGAATGAGTTAGGCTACCGTTTGATTTTTCACCTTTGCCATCAGTGTAAAGGCTCTTCAGTTTCAGATAAAATTCACCATGACTTTCTAAGAAAAAACTCCCCCCCAAAAAACTACTAAAAAAAAATCCCAAACAAAAACACAAACAAACAAACAAAAAACAACAACTCCAAAACCAACAAAATACCCTTACATTCTTAATTTCCACTTGCAGACTTATATTGCCCATCTATATCTCCAACAGGTACTGGATGAATTTGACTCCCTCAGACATGATTTGGAACATGTTGGACACTGCTGGGGTGAAGGCAGCCATTGCGAGTGGGTTTTGTCCATGGTTCCAGGGTGTGTGTGTGTGTTTTTGTGCATGCCCTGCCACTGTTTGATCCAAAAGCAATCTTAAAGGTAAGAACACCATGCTCACAATGAACAGTACTCATATTTCATGTTGTTTTCCAGGCAAGCCACAAAACTAAGCCTCTTAGGTTTATGGGATTAGCCGTTTTAAGATGGCATAACCACAAGGTGATTTTCTTTGAATAGGAATATAATACAGAGAGGATTTTGCAGCTTGACTCTTTCGGGTGCAGGATATTACCAGCCACTTCCAATCAGTAGGAGTTATTGGTATTACTTAAAGCTCTCCTCTACTGTATTTCCCTATTGAAATGATAAATTAACTGAATTACATATAAATTAATATTTTTATTATGCTGCTGTGACCCTTAAGATAGGCAAATCCATACTGGAAAACATTGAAGCTGTGAGATTGTCTTGTTCTGAAATTATTTTCAAGCTTCTCAAGCCAATCTGAGTTTGAATCCATTACAAAGGAAAGAACACTGTTCCCAAATGGCTCAAAACACCTACATAGAAAAGTGTACATTCCTAATGTGGGGCTTATTTGGGGAATTTAATCCCAGTTCATTCCCTTTCTAAAATGGTAGTTTCTAGTTTGTGTTTTCTTTTATCAATTTCTTGGCCTTGCTAACACCTGTTTCACATCTCTGCACACCATGAAGTTTGATTGTAAAGGCTGCTTTAGCCATGGTGTGGCTGGAGCATAGAAGGCTGGTGAAATGAGAGGTCTTCTACTTGCTTTTATTTATTGCTGCCTGTCCCCCTCTCCAAAACAATTTTCATTTCAGGCAGAAGTGAGGTTAAATAAAAACCAAAGGAAGACTTAGCTGTACCTGAGTGTGAATCATCTGCTAGTGTTACAGGTGGGAAACAAAGAAAAACAGAGGCTCAGCCAAGATCTGTTTTTCTAGCAAAGCACTCATGTCCTGTCTTCTGTCCTAGGCAAAGGAGAGTATGTAAATATGCCAGTCCAAAATAACCTTTTAATACAGCATTGCATTCAATTCAGACAGAACTCATGGAGATTTGTCTCTGCACATCAGACCCTTTGTCAGGACAGCTGAGGGAACAGTCTGTTTTGGAAAGTGTGGGGCTAAATAAGAGACTGACAGGAGCAAAACGTTTGAAAGAAACCTGTAATGTTACATGTCTGTGTTTTGAGCTGCCTTTGTCCTAGGGTGAGATACAGGCTTTATTGAGGTCCCCTGCAAAAACTGTGTTGCACTTCCAGGGCCGGGATTTCACACCACAGGATGGTTCTTGTGCTTCAAGTGAGCACCAGGAAAAATTAGGTGTATAAAAGGAGCAATGTTCTGCCTGGAGACATCACTAGCAGAAGGGATACTGAGCGACCATTTACTTTTTTTCATTCAATACCTGGTAAGCCAAAAGTGAATGTCTGGAGTTCCAGCCAGTTCAGGCCTACAGTGTGATGAGTGGGCACAACACCAAAGAGCTGTGGTGCTTCTTGACAGTGAAACTTCCATGCTCTCTCCTGTTCTTCTGCAGACCTACTGTGTGACCTTCAGTTCTGTATCTGCCCTTGTGTTAAGTTTTCCCCTGTGAAAAAAAGCAAACAAGCTCCTACAATCTTAAGAGAGAAAAGCAGTGAAAGATACTATGGGTTGTGTCCAAAGAGGCAAAACTAATCCCTAAGCTTAAGGCTTCTCCATATTTAGAATATTTAATTGTTGTTTGTTGAACAGGATGATCCAGTGAAGACCTGTGCTGTTCTGAAAAAAAATTTATAAATTAAATCTGCTCATTTAACTTTTTCTCCTCTTTTGAATCAGGTTGAATTTGTCCAGCAGCTGACAAAAAGTATTTCTGAGAAAATCAGAGGGAATGAACTGAAGAGTAAGACTGGGGATAGATCTAGTTCTGACAAGCAGTCTGAAGAAGCCTCTCCCTATCAATTTTATTCCTAATGGAAGTTTTCTATTACACCTGTAAGCACTAATATAGGGTTATATCTCACGTTAGGCAACAATTGTTGAACTAATGAAGCCTACATGGCAAGGCACACATCTTCCATTCACTTCCACTTTTCAGAATTGTGGAACAAGTAGAAGCCATTACCAGATGAAGAAGCAGTGTGTTCATCCTTTGAGCCCAGATACTTTACCTCACAAGAGGCTTATTAAGGAGCAATCATGACAGTATGAGGAGTTCCCAGAAATCTTGCATGCATCTGGATTAAGTGACCTGCTTGCATGGATCTTGGAAGCCTCAGGGTTCAGGAATCACTGTGCTGGCAAGGAATGGTCAGTAAGTGCAAAATATGAAAAAACAAAAGAATGTGGACATCTTGAAAACTGCAGCATAGGCAGCATCTACATGTTAGAGATAGGCTTAACAAATGTCTTAACAAATGGATGTTAACTTTTCAGCAGTGTCTTCTGAAGATCTGCAGGCACACAGGTGAGGAAGAGAAGGAAAACCAAAGCATGTCTTTGTCCTTACTAAGGTGAGCAGGTTACCTTGAATTGTTATCACTGGCATCAGCCACTGATCAGAATTGGCTTTCTTGTCTAGTGTGAGATGGTTCTTTCCTGTGTGTGACCTAGACATTGCTGGGTTTAATCCACACACATAAAGCTTTAAA
>JANHGL010015655.1:0-18435 GCA_024611195.1 Ceyx melanurus | reverse complement strand
CCTGGGGAGCCTGTGCCACTGAGCCACCACCCTCAAGGGCAAGAGCTTCTTCCTGAGATCCAGTCTAAATCTCCTCTAATTTAAACACATTACCCCTCGTTCTTTCACTCCAGGCCCTGGGAAACAACCCCTCTCCAGCCTTCATGATGGGTCATGGCCATGGAGGACCTAGGGCCAGGTCTGGTAGCCCCAAAGCATCTCAGGATGGTGGCAATAGTTTTGTTCTCCAGGGTGTAAGAGCTGCTGGAGGCCAGCCTGCAGACACCAGCTTTCACCAGCTGTGAGTCTGGCAGGAGCAGGTTCAGCTCTTGTACTGAGGCAAGCCAAGAGTCTCCTTTTGTTTGTTTAGCTTTTAAGCAGAGTTTTCTGTGCTACATGTAGAGGAGGTAGAAAAAGGGACTGGTGGTTTGGTTGGGTTTTTTTCCAGGTTAAACTATCATATCCATTTCCTTTTTAAAATTTTTTCCTGGTGTTCTTTGACTGAGGAATGGAGCCACTCTGCCAGGACAAAAAGATTTGGCCAGCATGCCAAAATTGCAATTACAGATAAATGAAAAAATAAGAAAGAAATGTATTTTATTCATTTCAGCTGTTATGTCTTAATGCAAAGAAATCACTTTGCACAGTTCTGTAACTGACACCAATTTCTAATCTCCAATACTATTAACTTCTAAATCTCCATTATAAAGAATATTGGCAGTATACCAGAGTCTAATGCAGCTAAAGGACTTAGTTTGAGCTGGTGTTTTCATTTTTCTGAAATGCTAAAAAAAAAAAATAATCGTTAAACAATTTTGTTAATTGCTGACAACATTCTGGTTAGTTGGATTTCCTCTTTTGGCTGCAATAGACAAATTCCTGGAGCATGACATGACTTTGCCTTTGGGACAAATAAAACCAAATACCCACCTCCCCACCCAGATAAACAAAATAAAACAACCACCACCACGAAGAAAAAGAAGGAAAGAAGGAAAGAAGAAGGAAAGGAGAATTTTTTTTAAATTACAAGATAAGATACTGGTTAGACCCAGAATTATGCTGTATTTCTAACTAATTTAAGAACCCTATGAACTGAAATTAGATATTGAATAGCTGCAGGGAAAGGACATGCTTAATGAGCAACATCTATACGAAAACTTGATTGTTTTATCTTAGCTGGATTGCAACAGATTTCTGATAACTCAGAGATGCACTCACACAAGCTAAGAAACCTTAAAACATTCCTTTGCCCCACCACTTCACTCCAACAGCACTGGAAAAAACATCCAAGTCTCAGCAGTACTGGAATAAGTATTAACTAACAATCTTGACAGAAATGTTTCTACAAGTTAGTGACAGGCTTTGACTGAGGCTGCCACCCTGACATCCAGATATCATCATTCCAAGGGAAACAGCTAAACTGTCTTCTGCTTGACTTTAGCAATGCCCCAAACCAATCTGAGTATCACTTCTCTGCTGCAAGATTTCATTTGGAGCTTAAACGGATAACTGTGCCAAGTGGGACAGTGGAAGTAATTATCAGATTTAGGTATTCTGGCATCCTGGACAAAATTTCTGAGGCACAGGAAATTAATTATAGCAGAATATTTTTAGACCCAAAAATTATTGGCAGTGAGGAAGAGCAGAACAATGCAGCCTTGGTGACATGCTGACGAGCTTTGGCTGATTTGCTCTGTTACCATTTTAGTCTGTGTGTGGCTCTTTAATTTTTGTTCCTCAAGAGAGATGAATTTCTAACACCATCGGAGTCAGATCCTGGAGAACTTTTTACATTTCATGTCCAAAGAACAGTTGGGTTCACAGAGGACTGAACAAGGGGGAAATATCAAGCAAATATGGGTTGCTTTCACTGGAGTATAGGATCCTCCATAAGTGAGAGCTTCTTGTGATATTAAAATGGGTTATAAAATCCCTTTCCACGGGCACTGAACTTGCAGCCTAGCTGTACCTGTGTCCCAACATCCTTCAAAAAATTCAGTGCTCATGAAAAATTCTTGACTTTGAAGCTATAGAGACCAAGGCCTGGTTTCAACTCACCTAATTTTAAACACTTGCATAAGATCCCTTGCCAAGGAGTGCAGACATGCAAGGCTCCTTCAGTAATCCCTGCAGACAGATTGACACACCCCTTCCTTTCATAGGCTGAGTTGCCCTCTAACAGAGCTTCCATTGAGAAGGCAGGTCTCCTGCAAGGCTCATTGCTTAGGTACCAAAACCCAAAGCCAAAAATGGGTGCAGTGAACACAAGCCTTGGCCATCTGCAAGAGCAGATGCACAGACATGTATCAGGGGACCCAACAGCCAAGTATTTTCACTGTGGCAGTTGAGGCTATCAGCAGGGTTGGTCAAACTGCACCTCTGACATGCTCACAAAGGAGGTAAGATTGCATCATTCACTTGCCAGATGTCACAAATGGATCTCAGATGTTAAATTTCTACTGTAAGTACTGGCATCTTGAGCAAAATATGATCCAAAAGAAGTCTCTGTATGCCATTATCAGCCCCTTACCAGCTGTGACATCATTAGCTGCACATCTGTCTCAAAACTGGAGATGGTTTTCTAGTCTCTTATCTTGTGTCCACTGAATAAGCTCTGAATAAAAGACACTTGTTAAAGTTCAACTGTAGCAGGGGTTGCATCAAGGGTTTAGAGATGGCAGATGGGCATCTATCTATCTATCTCTATCACTAACTACAAAGACAAATGGCTTATTATCTCCTTGTGCCTCATGTGATATTCTTGATAAGATGAATGTAAGTTTCTGGCAGCCATACAGAGTGAAATCTATACTCAAGGAATGCATATAAGTCAACTTCTACTTAATCCTTAAATGATGGGTATATGTATATATAGTAGTCAGTGAAGTAGCACTAGAAAATGTGAAGTTTTTCAGCTCAGTGGCCTAGATGGAGAGAGGAAAGGAAGAATAAAAGCAATTTGAAATTGATCTGAAATAAATAATTTAAGGGATTTAAAACAAATTAGAAATATTTTTCCCCAGGCATTTTACTAAAAATAAAGACTATGACTCCAAAAAAAAAAAAAGGTGAAACGCAGGAAAAGATGGCCTATTTTGTTAGTTTAACAGTTTATTGAGAGGTTTCTAACCACACATAAATTCCCCTATTAGTCCTAAGCAACATAAGTTGTATAACCCTGATTGCAAGGCCAAGATGTACCTGTGTCTGCATCTGCATTCAGCCCCACTGAAACTTTCTGAAAAAAAAAATGGCCATTCACAGAAGAAAAGCATGTGAGGCTTTTTGTTGGAACAAACCTTTAACCTTAAAAATAAAAGAAAAACATGGAAGTGACCCTACAGTTCCTACAGGAGAGAGTTGTCTGGGTAATACCTGTAGACTCACTGTACCAAATGTCAGCTTATTTTCCAGTTCATGCATTTGCTTTGAAAGAAGCAGCAGGGACTGTGCCATGGATCTCAAAATAACAGCCTGGATACTGTTTGTGTGGCCTCATTTCACCCCTGTTCCCTAGCACAAATAAGAAATTTTCAGTCTTTAACAGAGTCAGGAGTACTCTATAATCCAAACAGCTTCATATTAACAACAAGCTCTTATTTAGTGTGAGGTCTTATTCATTGCAAGCCTAGTTCTTTACTTGCAGCATGCTGTTCTAACAGCCATGGTGTTGCCCTGATTCTGTTTTGATTTTGGACTAAATACAGTACAGTAAGTCAAACATTATTGGTCACAATGGTAATGCAGAGTGTATATAATGTGCTTTTACTGCTGCAAGGCATAGCTGAAATATTTACATGGAATACATGAAATAACAGTAAGATTCATGTTCTGTTCCTTATTTGCAAGGTATTTTATTAAAAAGAATCTGAGGTTCATAAATAAAATCGTAATATCACTTATTTCCAGATACAAGTTCCAGCTTGTTGATTTTAATAGACAAGTATAACACTTCAAATGTGCAAACACAGTGGGTAATATTTATATGAAATCTCCAAGAACCGTGGTATTTTGCTCATGTGGAATATCATGGCGTTTTGCCTGGATCAAGTAACCAGCAGATTAGCACATTAACACTCTTAAGGAACATGCATGTAATCCACTCTGAATGTGGTCTTTGACTCCTGGTAGGAATGCCTAATGATTTTCAAATTGACACATCACTTTATAAAGCAAGTCAAATAAACAGGAATTGTTGAGGAGCTTTGGTAGGGGTGGAAGCACACAAATGTTGTTATCAACAGAGGACACCAGATCAGCTCTTTAGAGCCTTGGAAGGATTTTCAGAACCTACAGAGATACAGGAGAAATTTGGCTTCCCTTCTTTTGAAAGCCTTTCAGCTTTAGTGCTCTGCATGAATTGGCAAGTGGATAGAAACTGCTCCCTCTGATTGAAAGGCACCAGCTGAAGAAGACAGGTAAACAACAGACCTCTAAGACTAAGCAGAGCTGGTCGGTAAAGCCCGTGAAAACCATCACCATTGCCAATGTGGAAGTTCCTATTGCAGTTTACAGCTCGAGGAGGACCCTCACAGGACAGCCAGCCATGCTCAGACTGATGCCACAGGCTCCATCTTCACCAGGAAAGAACCAGGGTCATGGAGATGATGTCAATTCCGTGTCACTACGATGTGCACCTTCAAAACTCATCAGATGCAGATTCTTCACTTGCTTTTTTGGTCACAATACCAGCTTCCCTGCACTGCTTTACCCATTTCCCACAGAGAAAAACCCTGTCCTTCTCTCCATGGGAGCTGCTGCTGACTGCAGAGGTGTGCTTGTGGTGATGAAATGCCCTGTGTGTGCAAAGCCCTGGTTGTGTGGAATGCACATGCAAGCTCAGCGGTAGCTCAAGGCCCTGGTTTATTTCAACAACCATCCAGAGGTGGTAAAAAACCCCTTCTTATTCCCAGGGTGCTTTCAGTGTGATACGTTCAACTTCTGTAGTAGGAGACATCAGGGAAAACCCAATAATCCCCCTCCCATGAAACAAGCAGCAGAGTCCAGGCTGCATGCCAAGGAATCCTATCACTAGCCTTGTAAAAAAATCACCAGGGCCACCTCAAAAACAACGATGGAGTCACGCTTGGCTGCAGTTGGTTATGGTTAGAGGGGGAGACCATGAACAGGTCTCACACAACTATTGTGGCTGGCTCCCTTTCCTGTTAACTCAATTCATCACACTTGTCCTCTCCTTCCTGAGAGACAACTTTTATAACCCAATTAATGCACCACATGAGTGCCTCTGTTTTCCTTAAGACCAGCTATGGCTGACCCAGCTCATACCAATTAAGACCTTGCTTCAGAAGGGACTGCACAGAAGTCAACAGGACAAATCAGAGACTGTTCACAGCTTACCCAGAACAAAGGTGTAGGATCTCACCCTTTGTCCTCCCTGAGACTGATGCTTTCCTTGCTCCTGCACTGGAGAAACAGGAATGAGTTTCTGACTGTCCAAATAGAAGGGAAAATACCCTTCCCAAACCCTGCAACCACCCACGATTTTTAAAATAACATTTGCTTTAAACTTTGATTAAAATAACTTGACTAAAAAAGTACAAGTATGGATATTTGTAGAATTAAAAAAAAATAGAAAAGGAAATTCTGCAATTCGAAAAAGAGAAATGCTTGTCATAATTAAAAGAGCAAAATCAAGCAGACTTTTGAAGTCAAAGTTAAAAAGTAAGCCCCGAAACCATTCTCTCCTCTATCTCACTTGACAATTTAGACAATATGGACACACAATCTTTCCTTTGCATTGAAACAATCTGTTGGGAAAAAAAAAAAAAAAGAAAAAAAATATTTAAAAATATTGAAAGGTTAATCACAAAAAATCTATTTGGAAAGCTCATTTAGAAAGCAGCTCAGATGTCAATGAGCAACAACTGCTGCAAACCAAGTACATATCGAGTACACTGTGTTAACATCTTGTCAAAACTCTTGGGTACTCAACACCAGTGAAGCAGAAACAGCTCTGAGCACTGCTCCAGCATTAGGAGAGGATGAGGTTTGGTAGGCTATTAGAAAAATCCAAACCGACCTCCCCTTACTAAAATTCACACAAAAGTCCAGATTTTTGGAACATCACACTGGAGTCAGACCTTTCCCTCCCCACTGGCAGCCAAAGCTATTTTTGAATTGGGGTCAGATTCAGCGACGAGGCTTCAGCCAAAAAAATTGAGTGGGGTGAGGAATCATCAGCAAAAAAAAAATCTCATGAGTTTGCCTATTTAAGAAACAAAAGCTTTCCATTTTTTTTGGCGGGGTGGGGGATTCACGAGAGGATTTGGGAGCTGACTGCTTTCAGATGTGCAGGCTGCAGAGGGGTGATTGCACGCCTGCAGCTCCCCACTCTGGGAGAGGAGATGAGAGCAGCTCTTGCCATCCCCACACTTTTATTCTGGGGGCTCCCTGTGGAGGCAGCTCCGGATCTGTACAAAAGTGTGTGTGTAGGCACTTTAGGTCAGCGTGTTGAAACTGGGTATGCTCCTGTCTTGTTTAGAATAGCATAGCTGCCTTCACATCAGGGATTGCTCAATTCAGGGAAAAAGTTGGCTCGCAAACCCAAGATGGCCAATGCTTTGGGTGAGGTGGGTGAGAGTCGAGGATCTGCTTTTTTGGAGCATATGATGATCACTGTTGCTGAGGCCAGAAAGTCCATAGCCTGATTTCTCCAAAAGTCTTGAATTTTTCTTAATTTGCAGTTGTAGAGCAAAGCAATTGCTTCCATGAAGGTTCCTGTGGGGCCTTTCTGCTCACTTCAGTGTCTTTTTTAAGTTCTTTCTTTTAGAGAAGATGGATGTTTGGGCTTGCTCAGTGAAAGGACAACAAATGAGGTAGACCAGGAGAACCTTCCTGTAAAGCTGCCTTTCACCCACACGTGATCTTCACCATGCAGCACCTAGGTCTCTGGCAGTCATTGATAGATTTAATCCTCACAAGATCATTTAGTATAGAAATATACTTGCTGCATTTATCAATGCCAGACAAAAGCATGGGTTCAGGAGTCCATGTAGAAGGGCAATGTGTACCTTATGACCTTTGTCTATCATGTTCATACATACCCACTTGGAAACAGAAAGAGTAAAACCAACCAGGGATCCACCAGCTAAGGACATATAACTGAGCAGCATGGGGTCTACAGGGAAGGGAGTTTTTCCTGCTTGCTTGAGCTATTTCAACACTGTTGCTCAGCCTGATTTTCCTGTAAGAGATAAATTCAAAGGCTCCCGTAAAACACACAATCAAAACCAGGTCATGGGAGTGCCACAAATAATTTTAAATATTCTCATTGTCTTCCTGTTTCTTCCTATATTATTTTACTGTCTGTCTGGAGAGGTGGGAATGGAGGAGCACTAGCACATTTTATTTTCCAAGCAGTGTTCAAAATGCAGTGTTTCCAATGTAACTGTTCAGAAAGCCAGACTCTTCAAAAGTCTAAAGGCTATTTCACTGTCTGAAGACAACATAACTCTTACCAACAAATTCCTCTCAGCTCAATAGAGATGTCATGGCTGAATTCTTTTATTTCACCCTGTACAGAGCAGTAGGCACCCAGGAACTTGAATGGATCAAGAAAAGCTGTTTTAATATAGTGTGTGTCTAATCCATGCCTTTCTACTCAGTCCCCCCTTTCCATGCTTAGCACACTCACTGAGCTGAGATAACTTTCAGCTTGTCTCTTGATTACAATATTTAACTGCTTCATTGCAACCATTTTAACTCCAAATTTGTTGTAAGCAAAAATGACTAACAGTTAACTATTAGGTATTTGCAAAAAAAAAGATGACAGAGTTAAGGAGCCTTAATTTAATATTAATCTTCAGAGGTTTATAACTGAATCCATACTTGTATTTAAATACCAAATAATCTGCTGATTATTATGCATAGTTTTCAGTCGGTGTAACGAAAACATGATGTGGCAGTCATGCTGTGAGCTCTGTAGCTAGGTTTCCTTGTTTATATTAACAGCTGTAAACACAGTCTAACTCGGCCTTGATTTAAAAGCAGATTTCCCATACCTTCAAGAATTCACCACATTGTGAAAGCTACAGTTTCAGAACTTTTCTCACATGCTTATTGATTATGCCCAGGAACAGCCTGCAATGCTGCACATGCACTTGCAGTGACCTGTTTTAGAGCCTCTGCATTAAAAAGTCCAGTTTTTCATTCTCATTAAAAAGTAAAACCAGCTTTGCAAATGTTTGTGTATAATCCTGCCCCTTAATTCCTGAATCCAGCCTGCAACCTTCTATATACAGGGTTGAACATGCACATGAGTGCCTTGCTGGTTCACATGTTTATCCCTCCGAGGTTGTAAAATCATCTTAAAGCCAATTAAATCACTAAAAGGGATTTCACTCAAAAATGACATTGCCTTCATAAAGGACTGGAGAAACACACCATAATGTCCCACGTGGGACTCTGGATGTATTCCTTTGTAGACTAATACAGGTCAAGTAACTCCTCACCTGACACACAAGCAGCTCTTGTGCCAAGTACTGATTCTTCTACCCCCACTCCTTCAATTATTAGATGTGAACTTGTTCAAAACTTCTTTTTTTTCCCCCCCTTGGAAATCACATGTGAATCTGGTCTGCCAAGTGTCTAGTCTGGCTGTACTGGTGATGACAAAACATAACCTGGGTTGACAAGGGATCCACTGGAAGCTTAGCCAGACTTCCACATCATCCCATGCAAGTTATTTTTCCATGTCTGACATGTCATTCCACTTGCTTGGCTTCTCAGAGGACAATTAACAGCAATGTGTAACAGATGGGAGACCTAAGACAAACAGCAGTTAAATGACTTGCCTGAGGCTGGTAGAGTCTAGCAGAATGGGTGACAGGAGTCTTGGGTATTAATTAGTTAATATTTATACAATGCTAGGAAAATATATAGGCCTATATAAGTATTATTGTAAGGTGGCCCCTGAAGTTTGGAGAAGCAGAGGGCAACAGTGCACAGGCAAGTGCAAACATCCTTCCGTGTCTCATGGCATTTGGGTCAGCTGTGGGGTCCAGGAGGGACAGAGCATTCCCAGGGCACATGAGAGAGGGAATGGGAAAGCCCAAGGAAGGAGATCCCACTCAAGCAATGCCACTGTGCACACACCATCCACTTGTGAAACCAAGGAGCACTCCTTTGCTCTTCCCACTGCTCAGCTGTGTGCTCAGCTGCCTTCAGCAGAAAGCCTGAAGCCAAATTTGAGTTGTTTTGCCAGCGTTCACAGGAGTATGAAGTGCAAATCTCTCCAAAGTGCCACAGGACCCACGTGCCACGCTGCTCTGTGCTCGGCTGAGAGGAAGGTCAGGCCTGTCTGCATGAAAGAAGGATCTATGGGAAAGGAGGAAAGGGTCATAGTGTCAGATTTCTCCTTTTTTTTCCACCTCTCTGGGGCATTCATCCTGCTCCCATGACTTCAGATCTGATTTCTTCAGATGCTTTTTAAAGTCCAGCTTCCCTTCACACCATCACACATCCCAGCCTGCATCTCTGTAGCCTCCTTCAGATTCCAGTATCAGCCTGAAGGAAGAGTCTATCAGTATTTCTCCAGGACAGCTGTCACTCTCCAGTGCTTTTAATATCATTCTGCCATGTACTTTCAAGAGTAGTGAGTATTTTTGGCCATGCCTCTTCTTTCTCTTGGCTGGAATACAAAAAATATTACCTAAATTATGATGCATTTTCCTCTGCACTTTCCTTTAAATCATTCAGACTTTTCCTGTAGTCTACTAGAATTTTCTTCCAGTTTTCATCACCCTATATCTTGATTATCAGAATCTGCCATTTCTTTTCCCATCAGTTTAGCTCAGACTTGACTGAAATGCAGGATTTCCAGTTGAAAGTTCCAACATTCATTTTCATCTAAAATAGGATGAAAGGCTCAAATTTCAAAAGCACCTCCGTAGAAATATTAACATCTCAATTTCTATATATTTAGGCTTCTTTTTTTTTCAGCATTTCTAACTGATGAATTCTAAATGTTTGATTTTGTTTCATTTACTTGACATGGTTTATTTAAAGAAACATCAGGCTGCATTATCCTTCCCTTGCACATTCTGATTCCTCTGAGTCAAAATCTACAGGAAACTAAACTTTAGTTTAACATGGTCATTACTGCCTATACTGCATGGTACAGTGGGAGTAGCATCTAGTGCAAACTGAGAAGTATCAAGATTGGTAATTTTTGGAAGGGACCTTGGTGATCACAAGAGATACACTATGGTTTTACCTGAATTTTTTTGAAATTAAATGTAAAAAAAACCAAACATCTGATTGAATCAAACTGACCCTAAATGAAGCCTTTTCCTTTTTTGCCTCAGAAAAGAATCCTTTGCTGAAAGGCTGTGTTTTGAATTGTAAAAACATCCTGATAAAAATGTCCCATAGGCTCCAGTATGGCTGCCACAATCATTATTTTTGCTTCTTCTCTTATCTGAGCAACTTGATGCCCCTTTGAATTCTTCATATTTCTTTCTTTCCCATCAGACCTTCTTCCACATCAAACCCCCCAAGCTGTCACTTTTGTCCCTGATGTCACCCACTGCAGCCTTCCTTGTGCCAGCCAATCCCCTTTTGATTCCCCCAGCCCAAACCAACATGCAAAGCCATCCAAACTTCCAAGCCTGTCTGAAAAAAATCTGTATGGTATTTAGAGGCAAATAAACAAGAAAAAAAGTTACTGGTTTCAAAAGGGTTGTCAACAATTTCATCCAATTAATACATTTTTACTCAATTCTTACCAGTGCTTACAATGTTCAACAACATTTTTGATTGTCAAAAAATTGACGACCTCTTCTGCAGACTGTTTTAAAAGCTTTAAGTATGCGGTTGAGTTTGTGGTTTGAAAACTTTTGGAGCTTTTCCTCACCAGAATTGCTATTTCCAACAAGAAATATAATAAAAATATGAAGTGCAAGCCAACGAAAATACAAACATAAAAATAAAAATCTTCAAAACACAGACCTGTCAGCCAGTTCTGGTCTGCTTTTCAAAATCCTGCATCAAAACTCTGCTTCAGTGGCTACAAGGAGTTGGCAAAGTAACAAATACCAAGGGAGGCAATGCTTCTAAATCACTCTGAAACATCACATTCTGAATATAAATAATGAAAGTGGCCCAAAAAGCACATTGCTGAGACCCTCCATGATCACCCCTGCTCTTCATTACCCATGTTCTCACATGATAAATGTTTGTCACGTTTACAATCTTGGGTCCTCAACTCTGAAATCTCCTGGTGAAATATTCTCTTTACGATGGAGAGCTCTATGTTTGGCAGGTCATATCCAACCTGCAATCAAGGAACATCATTCTTTGATTTCAGAAAGCACGTGAGCATGGTTTTGGCTGCTGCACTTGGGGTTTTATTCTGTACAGGGCTGCATGCACCCAAGGAATGCCAAGTACCCTCAATTCCATTAACTTCAGTGGGAATTAGAGGGCTCAGCTGTATTTAATATTTTACAGGGTCAGGCTCTGAAAACTGTATTAGCATTTGCAGTTCCCAGTAGGCCTAAATTCAGCAAAGCATTTGGACTGAGAACTGTAAACATGTGAACAGTCCCCCTGATTTCAATATGACTATTCTCATGCTTAAAGTTAAGCATATGCCTAAATGATGTGCTGAATTTGGGCCAAAAACTACTGTTTTCAAGTACTACATGAGTTCACAATAGGCAAACTGCTAGTCTATAATGCCAGTTGCATAATCCTGTTTTTTTCTTTTTAAGAAAAACCAACTATATATATATTTTTTTTTAATGGAGCAGCTAAACTGCTTGAAGAAGGTGGGGCATTCTGATGCAATGTCAAGCATTTCTACAAAGTTATTAATTTACTATTGTTATTACTGTTATTCCTATGTGAATGCAGGAAAAGCACCTATCCCAGACTCTTGGAGCTTTTGCTATTCCTAAAAGAATATAATCTATAAAGAAAAGAATAACAAACTCTCTCTACATGACAGCAAACATCAGCCAAGTGACAGCTAAAAATATCCCACCGTCTCCAGAGACCCTCAGCCTCTTGTACATCTGAACCCTCTCAGAAGCACTAGAAAACAGAAATGACAGAGTGTGCTCTGAATGTCCCCACCTTTCACTTCTTCAGGAGGCCCTGAGCTGCCTTGGATTCTGGAGAAGGGTGGTCTGGCACGACCAGTGCCAATTTCACCCTTGAAATGCTGCTGGCCCCGAGGACACAGCAACTTGACCAGCTCATAGCAGGGGACAGATGTGGCTCTCAAGCAAATTCCTTCACCTGGAGAAGCACTGGAGGATGTGGAGCCTGCTGTGATGGCTCTCCTCCTTTGAAAGCAAAAGGCTCCTTCCCCTGGGAGGACATTAGGACTCGGGGACTGATGGACGGAGTGGCTTCCCAGGAGATCTTCTAGGTCATGGAAAAGAAACAGAGCTGTTCATCACCCTGCACTGCAGGCCTTCATTTTGCATACATCATCAGTTAAGGCTTTTATTATACCTCACAGCGTGGGAGGATGTAAAACTACCCAAATCCCACTCAGAGGCCCAGGAGGAAAAGAAAAGCTTTGGAGCTCACTTTTCACCCAGGCCCCCTAAGCATACACTTCATGGCAGATGTACTGAGAAGCCATGAGGACCATCATGGAGCAGCAGAGAAGCAGAGTTCTCCTCTCCCCACCATGCTAAGGGATGCCAAACCAGGACTTGCTGAGGTGCCTCCAGGTCAGCACCAGAGGTTCACAGATTTTTTTTTCCTCACTTTAGCAGCAGATTGTCACTCTGGCTTTCTATATCAAACCGTGGCTTCTTCATAACTTCATGATTTTATCTTGATTTCAGGAAGGCATTTGACACTGTCTCCCACAGCATCCTTCTGGCTAAACTGAGGCAGTGTGGTCTGGATGGTCAGGTAATGAGGTGGATTGGGAACAGGTTGAAGAAAAGAGCCAGAGAGTTGATGTCAATGGAATGAAGACTAGTTGGAGACCTGTAACTAGTGGGGTTCCATTAGGACCCCACAGGTCTCATTGCTTGAGAGAGTCCAGCTCAGGGTCACCAAGATGCTGAAGGGAGTGGAGCATCTCTCTTATGAGGAGAGGCTGAGGGAGCTGGGGCTCTTCAGCTTGGAGAAGAGGACACTTAGGGGTGACCTCATCAATGTTTATATAAAGGATGAGTGCCAGGAGGATGGAGCCAGGCTCTTCTTGGTGATGCCCAATGACAGGACAAGGGGCAATGGATGGAAGCTGAGGTATAGGAAGTTTCATGTAAACATGAGGAGGAATTTTTTCACTGTGAGGGTGACAGACACTGGAACAGGCTTCCCAGAGGGGTTGTGGAGTCTCCCTCTCTGGAGATATTAAAAACCTTCCGGGATGTGTTCCTGTGTGCTGGTCTGGGTGATCCTGTTCTAGAAGGGGGGTTGGACTAGATGATCTTTTGAGGTCCCTTTCAGCCCCTGGCATTCTATGATTCTCTCATCCTCTCATCTCATCTCATCCTCTCATCTCATCATCTCATCTCAGCCCAGCCCAGCCCAGCCCAGCCCGGCCGGCGGGCGGTCCCCTCGGTGCTGCCACCTGGTGGTCGCGGGGGGGTCGCGGCCGCGTCCCCGCTGCCGTCCCGTCCCTCCCCGCCGTGGGCGGCCACTCGTGGGCTGGGCGGGGGGAGCCGTGACTGCGGTGCTAACATGAAAACGCCCTAACAGCGTCCTGCTTCCCAGGCAGCGTTTTCTGCCTTGAAGGCGTCCTAGAGGGAAGACCCAAAAGCCCATTAATCACTTCAGGATGTTTTAGACACGGGCAATAACACCGCAGAGAATTCGGGCCCTCTGACAGTCCAGAGCAGAATCTGAGCATTTAACAATAACAGTCAACAGTGCTAATGCCTGTGAAAATACAGATGTAAGCCAGCTGTCTGTCAGGGTGAAAAATGTGTTTGTCTTTTCGTTTTAACGTGTCATTTCCCTCTTGGACTTTTGCTGTGTTCCAGCCAAGGCACCACGTGTTTCCAGCACAGGCTCTAACCTGCGAAGATGAACCACGTTCAGATGGAGGGTGGGTGTCACTGTCCTGTTGCTGTGGGTTTTTTTTTCTTCATCTGAAGCTAAATAAACCATCTCAGACCCAATTCCTTCTCCTTGCCCACAGCAATTCAATGATTTCCAGTATCTATTTCTAGCCAAAGAGATTTATCAGCACAAGGATCACAGGAAGGGTGAATGAGTGTGTGCATGCTGAGGAACATCAGCCCATGAAACATCTTGGTGTTTAGATTCATGCACCAGTACAGAGGCACTTCCCTTCACCTATGATCATGCCATTTCTGATAAAGGCCAGGATGCCATTGGCCTTCTTGGCTACCTGGGCACACTGCTGGCTCATATTCAACATCTCTAGGTCCTTTTCCACGAGGCACATTTCCAGACACTCTTTGCCAAGCCTATTGCATTGCCCAGAGTTTTTGTGACCAAAATGCAGGACCTGGAATGAGCTAAGGCCTTGACCCATCAATTTAACCTGTCCAGATCCTCTGCAGAGACTTTCTACCCTCAAGCAAATTGACACTCCCACCCAATTTGAACATTGATACAGATATTGAACAAGACCAGCCCCAGCACTGAGCCCTGGGGGACACCACTGTTGACTGGTCACCAACTGGATTTAGCTCCATTTACTACAACTCTCTGGGCTTGGCAACCCAGCCAGTTTTAAACCCAGTGAAGAGTACATCTGTCTAATCCATGAGCTGACAGCTTCTTTAGGAGAACTACTAGCAGAAAAGGACACAGTTTGTTCATTATGAACTAGCAAGGTGGAAAGACAAGGGTGGCTTCTTAGTGTATGAACTTCAGCTCCAGGACACAGAGGGATGACAAGTTGTCAAATGTGACATCACAGGGGAAGGGAGTTCTGGTGCTGTGGACAGCTCACTCACCACGTATGGGTAGCAACAGCATTTTGTGAGCTACTGGGAGGATGATCCAGGAGGTGGTGGTCTGCAGGGATTTTAATTCTTTGGCAACCTGTAATAAAGTAATAAACCAAGCAACAATCTAAATTATCTATAGCAGTAAATGAAACATCCATAGGGAACACATTCCTCAGCAGTGCTGTACTGCCATTCATCAAAAATCAAGAAAGTGCTGAAGAAAAAATCAAGAAAGTGCTGAAGAAAAGCTATTGACAGATGAAGGCCAAAAGTTTTTTGCTTCAGCCTTCATTGAAAGTAATGACTAAAATTGAGTGGTTTAAATACATAAATATAAATACATAAATAATAATAAAAGGTAAGATCTGATAGAATAGGGGAAGAAAGCAAAGAAGTGCTTAAATAAATTAGAGCCTTTCAGATCAGCCACACCATTCATCCCTAGTGCCTGGCTAAAGCAATCTCAGAGTGTTACTGGTTGCAAATACTCTGCAAAAACTTTAGGTCAGGATCGAGAAGAGGGAGAGGGATAAACAACATTCCTGTTTCTCAAAGAGCACAGCTGGAATCAGAGACGCCACACATTGGCTTCAAATCCCAGAACAAGACTGGAACAAATAATAAAAATAATCCAAAAGCACCAAAAAGTTAACATGCAGATAGCAGCAGCATGGATTGCTCCAGAATGCACTGCAGCCGTTTGAAATATTTCCCTTTCTGACAATGTCAACAGGCTTTATGGACGAACAGAGAGAGCTAATAAGTGTTTGCATGCAGTGATTTTAACAAGGTTTATTTATTTCCTTGTGTTAATAATTAATTAATAATTTATAATTTATAAATTAAGAATTAATTTCCTTGTGCCTCACTTTCCCCACACAGCATTTCCCCAAGCATGAATGACTGAATTCACACGAATGGCATGAAAAAGGCCATTTTAGTCCAGCATGGAGCTCTGTTCCTTTCCCTAGGTGGCACAGCAGCTCGTTGGATTAGCTGCAGCTGCATAGGTCATAGAATCATTTTGGCTGGAAAAGACCTTTAAGACCATCAACTCCAACTATTAACCCGGCTCTGCCAATCCCACCACTTTTAAATATCTCCAGGGATGGTGATTCAACCACTGGGCAACCTGTTCCAACGCTTAAACACCCTTTTGGTGAATCAATTTTTCCTAATGCCCAACCTAAACCTCCCCTGGTGCAACTTGAGGTAATTTCCTCTTGTCTTATCACTTGGTACCTGGGAGATGAGGTCGACACCCAGCTCACTCCAGCCTCCTTTCAGGTAGTGTGAGAGAGGTCTCCTCTGAGCCTCTTTTTCTCCAACAACCCCAGTTCCCTCAGCTGCTCCTCAATAAGACTTGTTCTCTAGACCCTTCCCCAGCTTTCTTGCTCCTATTTGGACACAGCCCAGCACCTCAGTGTCTTGCTTGTAGTGAGAGGCCCAAATCTGAACACAGTATTCAAGGTGCAAACCCGATTCAAGCCTCAAGCCTGATCTAGCAGCAGGATCCAAAAGCTCAGGATGGACCAGATCCAGGTACTTCATCAGTTTTACAGCTTGTGCTGTTTTACAGCTCTGCTGCATCAGTCAGGCTGTTGCCTATACCCAAGCAAGTGAGTTTAAAGTTGGTTTAGTGTTTGTGGGTGACACCACATCCCTGTCTCTGTGCTTCAAGTGATGACTCCAGATAAACTGTGGGGTTACTATTAGCAATGCCCCCCATCTCTCCCTTTGTCCAGCTGAGTGCCAGCACTGGCATGCAGCCCACCACATAGTCTGGGGTCAGAAAGCCTGGTGCCATGGCAGGAGCACACCAGCATCAGCAGCACCATGGCAGGAGCACACCAGCATCAACATATAACTGGCAGATCCAGTCACCCGTGGCTCTCCAAAGCAGTGGCATTATTCAATAAGACCAAAAGCTGTAATTTGAACACTGAAGGGCCTCAGTTAGAGGGGAAACAGCAAAGCAGAAAGAATGGTCATCTCTATACAGATTATGAGAGATAGATTACAGCCAACTGGAAAAAGAAAAAAAAAATCACAGAGCAAAGAGAGAGGTGGCTGGAAACCTTGGAAAAAACCCAATTCAACAGAACATCAGTATTTTGAGAGTCCCAGTCAGGAAGCAGGACACAGATACCATGCAGTAAAGTGCTGCCAGACATGTTGGTTATTGATTTTTCTGAAGATCCCACCTGAACTGAATGTGTGGACTGAATCCCAATGAGAGTCCCAGATGGAGTAGGCAATTGTGGAGGCAATGGACTTATTACTCTTTAGGACTCAAGGGACCAAGACAGGTTTTTACAAGCAGCTAAAACGAAGAAAGGGATCATGTGGGAAGGTGCTAGGCTCCTATTGTTTCCGGACATAAGTCCTATAACCCAGGGCAAAAGGGAAGAATTAACTGTGGTTAAAAAAAAAAAACAAACCACAAAGACTTGAGATATAAAATGTGTCTGCATCAGTTTCCTTGGCTTGCCAAAGAGCACAGCTCACAAAGTGAGAAATCCAGCATCTTTAGGGCAGCAGAGGCAGCACAGAAGTTGCTGTCAAAAGCATTTCAGACAAAGAAACTCTGCAACTGCTCTCTGCAATTTGCTGTGTCCCCACATCCTGGTGGGTGATCAAATAGTGTCCCCACAGCAGAGAACTGAATACTGGCACCACATGGGATTAGAAGGAAAGCTTGTTTCTTTTCCCTTACTCTTTATTTTGTGTCATCTGAAGGTTGCTAGTGGCTATTTGCTCCCCAAAACCAAACCCCAGGCTCTTCAGGGGGCTGAAATTCTAAGAAAAAGTCCTTTATGAAGCCAAACATGGTAGGTAGGAAGCCACCACCAGTAGTCACTGCTTCTGAAAACACCTCAGAAACTACTAACCCTCCTTTCCCCTTTCTCTCCTCCATACATCCTCCTCCTCCTCAGGGCCAGAAAAATAGACACTTTTATTTCCTGCTGATTCCATAGATTCTCCTGACTGTGATAGTAATGTTCCATCATCAGGGGTTGGACCTGTGCCCCCAGTTCATGTGAATGTGTTGAATGGAAACAGCAAGAGAGTCACTTGCTAAGAATATCCTTTGAATCACATTGGCATTTGACTGCTTTATTTCTTCACTTTCTTCAGGAGATGAGATTTGCTGCTATTGCAGATTACAGTGCAGCAGTGAGGGAGGGAGTCTCCTCGTCTCCCCCATGCACAGAGATGCTTAGCTAGAAAATAAATAAATCAAATAAATAAAAAGCCATCCCACATTACATGAAGCTGTACTGCCACCTCAGGTTACCATCTGGTTCTACTTGGATTCTTTCAGACCATGTTGTCAACTATGTCTGAGTTCAGCTGGCAGCTGTTGTTTCTAAACACAGTGGGGCCCCAGGAGAGTCCCAGAGCCTTTTCCTCCTGAGATACTGGGATGTGATCTAGGAGAGAAAGGGAGAAAAGGGAAATAGGGAAGATGGAAGGAAGGAAGGAAGGAAGGAAGGAAGGAAGGAAGGAAGGAAGGAAGGAAGGAAGGAAGGAAGGAAGGAAG
>JANHGL010015654.1:53325-76501 GCA_024611195.1 Ceyx melanurus | reverse complement strand
TTACGTGTTTGTGTATTTGTTGTTGTCGCTGCCGCCGGTGTAACGCGGCCGCTGCGTTCCCCACTGGCCGGCCTGCGGGGGAGGGCCTTTGGGCAGCGGCGGGACCCGCCGGGCCGCACGCAGGACCCGGCCCCGCCGGGGCAGGTGAGGTCGGCGGGGACCGGACGCGTCACCTGGCCCCGGCCGCCGCCCCGCTGCCCGGAGCTCCGCAGTGGGCCCGGCCCCGCCCGGCTTGGCGGGCCGCTGGGCTCCGGGCGGGCGGAGGTGAGCCGGCCGGGCAGACCACTCCCGACACCCCGAAGAGGTCGGCTTCGGAGTTTTAAAGGCTGGGGGGTTAGCGGAGAGAGGCGGTGGGAGCTGCTTGGGCCCTGTGGCAGAGAGCGGGGAGATACCGGTGGGATTTGGTGGGGTCCCGGTCCTGAAGCGGGTGGGAAGCGCTGTCTGAACATGTGTGCTCCTCTATATGATGTCCTCGCGCTGAAGCGTGTTTCTTTTCAGTTTTCTTCAGAAACGAATTCTTAGGCTAGCCAGTCTTCTCCTAGAAGTTAGGGCGTTTTTAGTCCGCAGCATGTATAAATCTAGTATACAGTTAAATAGGATTGCCTTCACTTTTACAAAATAACTTGGATGGGATGCAAAGCCGAGCCTTGAAAAAACACAAAACCAAAAACGTAAACAAGCTTTGGGAGCTTAGTCGATTTTGTTTGTAGATGGAGGAAAATATAAACAAAAATGCTTTCTTCCGTATCTGATGATAATGTAAAGTTCGCACAAACTAGTGGATCTTGCACTGGGTTTTGGTAACTTTAATAATAAAACTTTAATTGAGAAATGAATGCTTCTGTTCTGCAGAGACATGACCGAAGAGGGATTTGCAGCTTTCAATATGGTAGTTTTGCTAATCCACAAACCTGTTAAATTTCACAATAAAACCTGTCAGTCTTGCCCCACTTCTCAGCAAAGATTTCACAGACTTGAGTGAGGTCTTGTATGGGCCAGTGGTCAGGTCTGCTATTACTAAAGCTTCGCTGTATTAACAACATAAAATACAGAGCACACTACAGCAAATCCCGGCATAGGGTTTCAGGTCAATACTGAAGTGCCGCATTGTCAAAATACAGTAGTAGTGTATGCCTTAGAAAATGTCACTTTTTTTTCCTCTCCCTTCTTTGTTCGCCTGCACTTACTTAATATGCAAAGGGAGTCTCATTCTTAGTTACAGGAGGTTTTGTTTGCTGAGCAGGTTTCCAATTTCTCCTACCTGTTTGGATTCTTTTTTTTCTTTTAATTGTTCAAACTGGGTGGAGAACAATTACTGGGCCTTTTGCTTGTGTTGTACATGATGAATGGCAGAAGTTACAGGACTTAATTGTTACCTGAGCTTAATTTGGTTCCTTTTTGTGCTTGTATGACGTTAGTGGGAGATGACTTAGTGGTAGTTTTTTATCTGTAGCAGAAACAGTGTTTTGTGGGTGTTTGAGGTAGGGAGTCAGGAGCTGCCATTGTAAAGCCTTGGACTCCTTGTTAAAACTCCCTTCTCTCTCCTCCACGGATAAAACAGGGAAGTTATCAAATTCTGTAGAGTACTTGAAGCCCATCTGGTAAAAGCCACACTTCCGCTGAGGTTTTATGGTCCCTGCATTGATGGGCTGTCTTGTAAAATGGGCTCGGTACATCGCTGCTTGTCTGCAACATGGCATTCATTGTCTAATAGGTACAGGTCGTCATAGCCAACACCCATTAAAGATAAGGTTGCCAAAGAGTTTCAGTTTCTGAGTTCCTCCTTACTGTGTAGGTACGTTCTCAGAAACCCGAGTAATGGTTGCAGCAAAAATGGGAGGAGACCTGTGCACACTTGTGTGTGTGTTGGGATGAGCTTGTGTCACCATTGGTTTTGTGTTCTTGAAACTTGAGCAGAAACTTGTATCTATCTTGTTCTGTGGAAGTGAAGAATACTTTTGGACCCCATTTGTGTTCAGTTCCTGTTTCCTTATTTACAGAAGGAAGAAAATAGATTGCTTCTTGGAACTTCTGAATTTGAATAGTCTCTTATACTGAGGCTACTGGATGTTTAGAGTATGTAGAAAACAGTTGTGTAGACAGTAGAAAGTTCTGACCTGCTTAGACTGGGCAACGTGTAGTTTTGCCAGAGAAGCATGAGTTGACTTGTATGGAGGGGAAAAAAAGAAAAGTCACCATCTTTAGTTGGCATGTTTGTGTCATGGCAAAGAGTCTTAGCTACGTAAAAAAGCTTTTCTGTGCTTCATGTCGGGCAGAAGAATGATGCCAGCAAATCCCCTTAGCATTGCTGTGGGGCTTTTTTATTCTAGCCAAAGCAGCAGTCTGTGTAGAGAAGGCTGCAGGAGCGTTGCAAGCCATGTTCTGTCACAAAGTTGTACCTATGTTTTTGGCTGTGGCCAGAAAGAGAGTAACTGAAGACAAGTTGCTGACTACTAACCAAAGGTGGCAGTGAATGAGTTTCAAGGCAGTTGAGAGCCATGGAAGGGGGTTGGTATTTAATTTTTACTATGGCTGTTTTCCTTCAGTCTTAATTTCTTTGCATTAATTTCAGTAACTTAACTTTCAAGGTGTTTTTAAAATTCAGCCATGTTTCTTGGCCTCGTCAGGCAGTGATTTCTTTAGATCCTCAAATGCATATCCTTTCAGATTCTCTTTCTCTAATTCTCTTTCTTGGACTCTTGACTAATCCATTTCTCCTTCCTTGCTTACTGTAGTGCTTAGTAAACTGCTCCAAATGCAGCAGATTTACTGTTGGTATTTTGTTGGTTGGTTGGCTGTTTTTAGTGTATTTTGCATTGAATAGACACTCCACTGCATTCAGACCTGTCTAGACACATGATAACCAATGCTGTGGTGCAGGTGAGTAGGACGGGGGTCTAATGGGGGGTTATGTGGTCACTGAAGCATGGTGGAATCACTTGAGGGTAATTGCATCAGACCAAGCAACTTGAAGTGTCAGAGTATCTGCTCATTACTTTTGAGTCATCAGTAGGCTTTGAGAGAAGGAATTTGAATGAAGAAAGGTGAGTACATCTTCCCACCCTCAGTCATCTTGGTGAGGAGATTTTTGGGAGATACACAAGTGCTCAGGAAAGAGGGAGCTGGTGGCATTAGATCCAGACTCTGTGAGGGGCTGGAGGGGAGGGGATGGGATGACAGATGGGAAGGAACACAGAGAGTCAGGAGGACATGACCAGGGATAATTACTTGATACTTTTACTGTAGGCTGCCATTTGTTCTATATAATTCAGGTAGGTGTTTATGTAACTCTTAATTACCAGCTGTCTGTTTTCTGTTTATGGAGGTTGTGATTTTGCTTTGTTGCAAAATAACTGTCATCTAGCAAGTTGAGATGCCTATGCAAGAATGTGAAAATGTTTGTTTGGGTTTTTTATTCAGTGAAATACTCTTCTGATCTTTGCTGTGTTATTTCACAAGCCATGTGCTAGAAAACATCCATGCTAGTGGAAGAAAAGTGGAAGAAAGTCATGATAGAGCATACTTGTACTTGTGTTTCTCATGGGTGTAAGTTTGAGATCTTACATTTAAGTTTTGGGGGTTTCACAGTTGTATGAGTTTTGTGCAGGATTCAAAAAGCAGGTAATTCTAGATAATGACTTGGGAGACACCTTAAATGGGCCTGGGTGTTTCAGGGGCTTGCCTGACAACCATGAAGAATGTAATCCCTTCTCAGTGCCTGCTATATTTTGAGCATTTGAAATACAAAAACAGTACAGAGAATTTTCCTTCTAGTATATCTGCTTGTATTTTCTGTGAATGACAGGGTCCCTTGCTTTAATTTTACAGAAAGAGTTGTGAAAGGAGGGCTTTCGAGCCCTCACTACTCTGGAGGATAGACCTTCAGGATGAAACAGTCATCTTGGTCTTTTGGTTTTTATTACTCAACCTAACACTGACTGCCTTTCTGTGTGCTGTATTATGCACTGGCTTTATAAGATCAAGATGTGGTGCTTGATTGAGAAGGATACTTTTTTTTTTTTTTTTTTTTTTTTTAACTTGTTTCATACCACAGGTTGCTTCAGCAATTGCAGAGTGTGTTCTGTTCCATATGCTGACTGGCTGGAAGTACCTACACTGCTTCACATTTGGTATCCGGCTCTGTTTATGTATAAATGGCAAAATGATATGGTTCTGTTTGGATTCAGCAGAGCTTGCACAATTATTTTTTTTGTCTTTTCATCTGGCACTTTTTTTTTTTTTTTTTTAAATAGAATGTTGATGAAACCAAGTAAGTAGATGAGAGATGTCCTCTTCTAATACATCCGGAATGAACACGCAGATACTGAGCATCCTGCCATGGTTAGATAAGCACAGTAAGGACCTGGCTGAGGTTTTGTGAATGTTGTCTAGCAGAGTTATTATGGTGCAAAGTAAAGATGTCCAGACATGACCTTGAGTCTGGAAAATGTAGCATAATTACAGTCCTCCTGAGATAGAAAAGTCTTATCTAATTAGAGGTTCTAAGGTTTTACAGTTGCACTGTGTAGTTTTTCACTTGTCTATGCCACATGCTGATTATGTGTTGGCGAGTAATAAAGGCTTATTTTGTCCTTTAAAAATCATGCTTTCCATACTTCTTTTGAAAGACAGTCATGTTGTTTTAATATGAACATTCCTATTAGTTTGCAAAATGTTGTTACATTTGTACAGTCCTGTAAAATCCTATGGGTGAGAAGGGGACTTACTGGTGCCTGGAACAGAGCCCAGTGTCTCCAGTGGCAGTTTCTCTGGTAGATTTCACCCAAGGATTGGAGTTTTCCTTTATTGGAAGCAAATTTGGCGTTTTCCTCTTCCTTTTATTCCTCCCCCCAAAAAACAAGTACCCTGCCATAGCATGTAATTTATCAGGTATTTGGCATTTATTTTGTATGTTGAGTTCATTTGTATCAGCAATATGTAATTTCTTGTTTGATGCTTACTGGCGCAGGCTCGTATGTGTGATTTCGGGGAATAAATACTAAGATAAGTCTGCAGCATGGAAACAAGTTGGACTTAAGTGTAAGCAAGTTTATGCTAGTAAATAATTACTTTTTTCATTTCTTGAGAGGATTTTACTAGTAACTGCTTGAGATGTAAAATATGGAAGATGTAATATACAGACTGAAAAAAAACAACCAACCAAAAACACACGCACACACACAAAAAAACCCAAACAAAAAATCCAAAGAAACCTCCTCTGCAAGGATCTTTATTTGTTTTGTATTTTACATCTAAGCCAGCAATTTCTGCAGAACACAGGCTCTTATTTACCCAGAGAAAATTACTGGCCTAGATTTCAGAAGGGCTGAGCACCCATGGCTCATGTTTAGAGAACATGGAAGTTGTAGAGCTCCAGGAGTGTCTGTGTCAGAGACCCTCCTCTTGGCCACACACTTTTTCTAAAAACTGGTCCCTAAAGGTGGTCCTCTTGTTGGCAATGGGCCGGAATGGAAGTGTTGATGTTCTGGAGGGTTTGCCTGTTCCTTGTTTTGCAAACAAGCAGGGGAGTGGAATGGATGGGGCTGGTTAACTTTGGCAGGGCCGTGCAGGGCTTCATGGCCAGCAGTTACTCTGTTAAGGGATGAATGTGTTGCAGGCAGCATCTCTGTGCTGCCAAGTTGTGGTTCTGGGGTTCTCTACGGAAGAAGCAAAATGGCAAAAATAGCTTGAGGAAGAATTGGAGAGATCTGTGTGATCCTAGAAATAGAAGACAAAGGTGGGAGAGGGTACATAAGAGAGAATAAAGGGAGAAGCAGACATCCCTATTTGAAGAAACCTGTAAATTGAAGCAACAGCGATTTTAAATGTTAGGAGACCTTTGGAAGCAGAGTTATCAACAATGTTTCATGGGTTAGAGGCCTCTGGTCACCCTCCCCACCTGGTGTACTCGCCCTCTGCTGCAGTGGTGACCTAGGATTGGGCCACAGGGAAATACTCCTCTCTAATGTTTCCACACCTGCCTTTCAGGTACTGCTGCAGTTTTCTGATAAGATGTTCTCAAACTTTGGTTTGAAAAGAGAATTCTGGTCATGTGATGTTGGTTCTTAATGCTTTCCCACCGCCAGCTTGCCCTGCACCACAACCCTTCTGGAAGCGTGCAGGCAGCTGTTGGTATTTCATGTGCTGATCGACGGGAAACTGCTTCAGTTGATAAAGAACTGCACACGGGGATGGGTGTCACAGTAGCTCACAGAGGAGAGGAAGATCTTGGCATTATTGTGTGCATACTATCCCCACTATAAACATGTTTGAAAACCTTAGTTTCAGAATCAGGCCCAGGTTTATTCAATTTAGTGTTCCAAATAAATCTGGTGTGTCCAAATTGGGAACATCGCGCTCTAGATGTATCAGTGCCTGGAAAGCGTAATGAAATCATGCAGAAATGGCATGTGATCTACCTGGCAAAACAGTTGACCTTTCTGCCTGCCTTTTTTTTTTTTTTTTTTTCCTCCTCCAAGTGCTGAGTTACTGCAGCTGTCAACAAGTTTCACTGGAGTTGCAAGTTTCCAATATTTTCAAATCGTATGTCATTTATTTTAAAACACATAGTTGAAATAGCACAATGCATTTTATTTTACTGTTGAATGATTTAACTGTTACAGGATTGTGACAAGGTCAGAACTTTCCACTTCCTAGAAACATTATTGTTGATGAAAGATTAGGGGAAATCTGTATTTCAGCTTCATCCTGAATTTAAAAGCACATTCTGCATATAGCCAGTCAACTTGCATTATTCATGTTATAGATCTTTTACAAATCAACAGAGACGACTGTAGTGATCTCAAAAATAACAGTTTAATGTAGATGTCTGAAGACTGTTGTAGAATTGGAATATGTAACAGCTTTTTTTTTTTGTCACATGAGAACTCTAAAATGTATGAGGTGTGTTGCTGAAATTGGATGCAAAGTGTGCATCAGTATTGTCTTTATAATTTATGGTGTTCAAATCTAATATTGATAAATGCACAGGTAATTCAATCTTGTTTTATAACTTTATTGTAGGTAATTTAGACAGTGATTGGTGTTTTTTGACATCTCAGCCTCAAGATGTTGTTTACAGAGAAGATATAATTGAAGTAACTTTTGAGTCCAACTTCTTAGGGGGGAATTTTTTGATCTGAAGTTTAGAAAATATTAAAGTTTTAAAGTTGATTATTCAGGGGCAGGAAAATTATTACAGAGTTTAAGAACTCTGTCCTCTTTTAAGAACGTAGTAACAAATTCCAGCAAGCTTTGCATTTAAAATGCAAGAGCCACAAATCATCAATATGTCTGGAAGAAGGGATGGAAGTTATACAGAAGGTGCTCTCTGTAGAGCAGAAGAAAGGATCTTTTTTTTTCCTCTCAGAGAGCAAGTACTAATTATTTTTTTTTTGAGGAAAAGATAAAGAAAAATCCAAAGTGAGGTGCAGTTGTTGAGAGCACTCTGTAGAGCACCCTGAGAAGTCAAGCCCTTGGAGAACAGTCATTTTTGCAGCTCTCAGTTGAGCATCTTCTTACTAAAATATAAAAATGTTAAAAAAAAAAAAAAAAAAAAGTGATGTATCTGCTCCTTTTCCCTCCCTAAGCAGTACTGCAGGAATGCTGGGTCTTGCAAGGACTTTTTTTGCCGTGAAATTTTTGAGTAAATGTGTGTGGACTTTTAAATGCTACACAATTAGTAATGAATCATAAATTGATGTGTAATTTCAGAGGTATGCAGGGGAGGCCCAAACCTGTTTAATTTAGCTTAATAATGCTGTAAATGCAGTTGTGTATTTTATAACCTTACTCGGTGAAAATGTGTTTTTGTTTGGGAGTTTTCCCATTACCTTCTTGACATCTGCATGGTTACAGATGAATAGCCTGACCCCGTGCCCTGTCGGGGAGAGTGGCATGGCTGCACTTTCAATAGGCATGTCGCTGACAAAGGAAACATATGGAATATTTCATTCCTGTCTTTGCAAGTGTTGTGTGGGGCTGTTAAGGGCAGAGGGTTTAAAACTTCCTGGTAGCTTGGTAAGCTAGCCACCAAAACTGTTTTCCAAAGGCATCATACTTGGTGTGGTACTGTGTGCTGTTGTGGGATCAGGGCCATTTTGACATTGCAGTATTAATAATGTAACCATTCCGTGGAGTTCACTGTCTTCATGTTCTAGTCTTCCCCATACGTGATGCAATGTGATGGTTTTTTCTCAACTTTTTGGGCACTGTGGTAGTTGGTATTCGATGCTCAGTAGGTTCAGTAGAGTGCAGATGCAAGAGTCCCACTGAAACATGCCTTGGGGTCTGTCTTCTCCTATGCATGTTACTTGCCTGTTAAGAGTACAAATGGGACCAACCATTCCCTGACATCTACACAGGACACTGCAGTGTGTTGACTTGTAAAGCAAAGGTTTGTTTTCCCTACACTCAAGTTTTAGGGATTGCACTAGGAAAGCAGGGGTGGTTTGCTTCTGTTGCAGCACCACCTTGGAGGAGATGATGGTGTGAGTCAGGAGAGGACATAAAAAGACTTGGTAGTGTCTAGCTTCAGTCCTTTATTCATTACTAAACTGTCGTGTAAGGGATGTCCTGACTGTCCTCTTAAAATATTTCCATTCCATGTGTTTTTAAAAGTGACTTAGAGTATTTTTAAAACTTGGAAATTTCCTTGCTGTTTTTCTAAATGCTGATCTGGATTAATAGTGGATATGGTTGGTTCCTCTGGAAAAGGAGAAGGGACCCTGAAACATGTGACTTTGGTGTACAGGTCTCTCTCTCTTTGGGGCAGTGGGTCTTTCTGTGTGGAAACCTGCTTGGTGTTCTTCACTCAGCAGCACTGGTGGGTCTGGCCTTCACTCAATTCTTGCATGTAAAAGCTATGAAAGAGCCAACGTTGTTTTCAGATGCTATGGTTGAAAGCCCTAGAGGTGTGTTGGGTTTTTGACTGGGGGAAACCTTACCCAGACAGTATCATACTTGTATCTCTCTTAGCAGCTCCTTGAACTTCTGCTGTGAATTAGGAGCCCCTGAGTCTTCTGGAGGGAGCCCTGTGCTCTCTGGAAGATTCACGCATTTAGACCCAGATGTGCATATTCTTAAAGAGAACTTTGCAAAGCTACTGCCAGCAGCAATCTACAAACTCCTTGTTCATCTCTCTTAGTTGCACTCAAGTGACTGCACTGCTGAGACACTAAAAACTCTCCCTGCTGTGTTTCCTCTAGGTGTCTCCTTGGGGTCTTGGTGGTCTTTGTGGAATTAGCAGGGGGAAGCTGATCTGGGGAGAGAAGAGGCTCTGTATAGAGAGCCCTAGTCTGTGAATGCAGTTGCTGACGATTGGGACCTGGCCAGGTTTCTTCTGCCTTTTGGTACTTTTTTTTTTTCTTTTTTTTTTTTTATGCTTTTGGTTTTAACACTTCAATTTATTTTTTTTAATTTTTTTTTTAAGGTGGGGAGTTAAATAAATAAATAAATAAATACATGTATGCGCTAATATTGACCAAACTGTTAATGTTTTACAGAACTGGTGTGAGTCCTGGTAGGTGTAGAAAGTCCATGCCTTTTCCAAGGGCAAATATGCTGGCTCTGTGCTAAATGTTTAGTGGAAATATGAAATGTCTTCCAATATTCAGGTCAATTAATCATTTATTTAGAATTGCCTTAATCTTGCTTGACATCTTGCTTTCAAAAATTTCAACTAGTTAAGTTTTTGTGGTGGTCCTGTCTAGCAGCCTGCTTGTCCAGAAAGCACATAATGTTTTCATTGCCAGTCTGGTTTGAGGCTCTCGTATAGAATAGTGGGCAGCATGATAAACCCATGTTCACTCACTGGAGTCCTCTCTGTTTGTTGAGAGTACAGCTGGACTTTGAGCTTTTTTGTTTGTTTGTTTTCTCTACAGTCTTGGAGTAGTAAATATTAGTCATGGTAAAAGTGAATGTGGAGTCACTTACATGGAGCTGGGTCTGTCGATCGCTAAATCAGTCATAGGTACTGTAGTGGACTTTAGCTGTCTTTTTAAAAGCTTTTAGCTGGTTTTGTTGGTTTTTTTTCTTCCCCTGTTTGTGTATTGCTGCCTTCAGGACTGGCAGCATCACTGGGGAGTTATCCCTGTTTCAGAGATTTACTGATAGGTCCTGCATTACCAGTCCCTGTCTGTTTTTTGCCACCTTAGAGTACTGGGGACACTGAGGATTCTTCATGGTGTTTGATATATGCAGGTTTCACAAAAAAACTTCTTTCAAAAGATGTGTACATAGTGCCTGCAGTCACTTATCCCATGTGCTAAGTTTTAAAAGTTGGAGCCTTTCTTAAACTATTATGTCAAGGAGAAAAGTGGCTTCTGGTTTTAAGAGAATAGGTGAATCACAGAGTGAATCAACAGTGAAAATGCAGAGGTGTGTGTGTATGACCATTTTCAGTATCATAAAATTATTTTGCATCTCTGGTTTTAACAAAAGAAAAACCATTACCCTGACTTCTATTTTTTCATTGCAGTGCAAGCCTTATGCATGGTAGGGGTTGATGTTCCCTGCCCAGATACCGTGCTCTTTAGCTGTAAATCAATGGAAATCTGCTGGTTTGTAGAGGTATCCAACTTTGAAAGTTAATCTAAGGGTTTTGCTAAAAGGATTAAGAGATGAGTTGTAAAGTTCTGAAGTTGGGTAATGGAGGCAGAAGGGTTCTTGCAGAACTGCGCTAGCAGATCCTTCTTCTGAGACTGAAAGGAGATCTCTTACCAATTCTATCTGCAGAATTATTGGGAAAGAAGGCCTTAAGCTCTGTCTGCTTTCTACATTTTGCTTCTCTCCTGGAGCTCAAACACACAGGGCATGGCATTAAATGGGATTGCTTCTTAACCTGCCACTATGAAGTGCTGTTTCTGGTTTAGATCTCCCCAAAGTGCATAGCATGTTAGAGTATTATCTCTTGATATTTTAGGAGTTAGCATATGCTATATTTTCAGAGAATCCATGCAGATCATCCAAGAAGCTCCAGCAAGTAACAGCCAAAAGTGTGTATGGTTCAACACACAAACAGCCCTGTTTTGCTACCTTCTAGTCAGCAGCAGGAGTTCATTGCAGATGTCTTGGGCATTTTCCCCAGATATGTGGCTCCGAAGCTTGCAAGGAGGAGGTTCTGTTACAGCTTTCCTTCACCAGGTTTTCAAAGCTGTGCAAATGACTTTTATTAAGTTTTCACACAATAGCCCAAGGCTTTGAGGAAGGACTAGACTAGAAGACTCATCACACTTATTCCCATATGTTGCATTCATTTAGGCAAGGCAATTTTCAAAACACCATGGCTGTCAAAGCACAAGAGGCATCTTAAACATTGAAAATCTGTCATATTTTAAGTGGTTGTTTTTTTTTTACCTGGTTAAAAGATGATATCTGCAGAGAGATTAATGAGCAGTAAGTAAACTATGTTGGATCCAGGCTTGCAGAATCCATTTTAACTGCTTTAAGTTTCAGCACATACATTTAATTACTGGCTTACTGAACGTTTGCTATGGGGCTGTGTGTCCCTTTATACAAGGAACCATGAGTGAAGTGTGGGGATACTGCCTTTGTGTTTCAGATTACCCCCTTCATTTCCTTTCAAGAAGATTGTAGATAGGTCTTGCTATCACTTACACTCGATTACTTCAGTGTGCACTTGCCCTATGTCATTTAATGTGCACAAGCTTAATTATTCTTCTCTGTCCTAGTGAGAGATTTCCTTCCAATAATTACCTTCACTGCCCTTTACCCTTCTGCACATTAGTTTGTTTGGAGAAATGTAGCTGCTTGGTAAGCAACTCCAAACAAGGCAGTGCCTAGAGCTGTCTTGGAGACATAATTTAGACCATTTACATAGTCATGTTAAGCTTCAGTTTGCCGAAACTCAACTACTACCTGTACTGAATTAGCAAGCTCTAAACATTTCTGTCTTAAATAAAGGTAGTACGAGTTGAGCCAAAGAGCTCCAGATTGCTCTGCACTAGTGGATGCTGTAGTGGAGAGATCCAGGTGAAAAGGAAATGACATTTAAGTTAGCAAATAACATCCATTAATTGAAGTATTTCTATCAGCAGCTCTTGTTTAGTCATATGCAATTTAAATGTCAAAAGAGAATGACTTCTTATGAGCTGGATGTGATGCAATGCTGCCAGACTGATTGTTTCTCTGATAGCACAGAAATACATATTTCATTTTGTGGAAATTCTCAGGGTTATCATTCTGATTGTTTCTCATGATGTCCTTCATATGGAGGAAAGAAAAGAAAATACAAACGGTGAAGACCAACAGGAATTAAGTGCCTAAATTTGTTACAATCTTTTTTTAGTTAGATCAATTGTAGTTAGAGGAGATACGATGACTGACAATTACTTGGAATGGGTGGGTACAGAATTCTAAAAGCTTTGTCCTCTAATTTATATTAATCTGTATGCTCTACAAAATGCAATCTATTATGTTGAAGGGATAGGGGTGCTTCCTTCTCTACCATGTTTACTGTAAATAGTACTTACATTATTATAACTATCTTGTGGTAAATATAATAAAAAGTAGCAAAAAGTGCCTTTTTTCTTGGACCTCTGAATATTTAGTGCTGTTATTAAGATTGAGTAATTATTTAACTATACTATTAATTATGTAGTAAGTAAATATTTGTAACATTGTCTTCACATATAGGAAAAAGAAAATCTGTTTTGAACATGACAAAACAATTTGTTTTTAAATTTTGCTGCTGCCTTCATTATAACCTGATGTTTGTTTAAACACAAATCAAGTGATCATGTCTTGAATGATTTCTCACCTTTTATTTTAAAGTAGTTAGTCTTTTAAAGTTCTGATCTCTGATACATTGAGGGATTGCTTGGCCCTCAACTACAAGTAAAATTATTACATCTGCTTTTTACTTGTCTGATTTGGTTGTGAATGCAAGGTGTGTTGGTATTTATGGTGGGATCTGACACCGTAATTGCAGAGCACTGTAATTCTAGTAGCTTAAATGTTGATATTAATCAGCGTTTTACTATTGAAAATGACAAGAAGATATGTTTTGCCAGTTTCAATAAAAACTTTTTCATCCTCTCAACTTTAAGGGGGTTAATTTTTTTTCTAATAGTGCTTTCGTAGTTTTGCTGGTGCTAGATTGGAAAATATGGACGTGTCGATGGTAATAGATGATGAAATTGGCAATGGGGAAAACAGAATTTCAATACCAGTAGGCTCTCCACATTAGGGCAGGTTTGAAGCTGCATGACAAGTTTTACTGGCCCCAGTATACTGATTCAGTAAAACCTGTAGTCTTTCAAGGCAGAAACCGGACTTCTTTGAAACAAGCAAGAACAAGAAAAACCAGATCTTTTTATTAATGGAGTTTGGGAGGGGTCCCAAGCTTTGTCCACCTTGCAGCCATTATAGTTGTTGTCACTGCAACATGGGTTTATGCATCAAAAAGGAATTTACACTGGCTGGTGCCCTTTAGGGAAGAGCTAGAGTGTATTTTCTGGCCTATAGGACAGCTTTGAGGAAATAAAAATATACTCCTGTTGTGTGGATAAAGTGAAGGACACAAAGGTTCCCAAGCCCGGTTTTCTTGTAATTCACGTGTAAAATGCTTATTGCTGGAAAGATGCTTGTGCTGTTTCTGTACAGGCAGGCTAGAAATACAGGTGGATTACTTGATTGCCTTTTGTGAGTTGCTTGCTTTTCCATCACACATGCATTAGATGTGTTTATATAAAAAATTGATCCAGTGTACATGATTAAACTTGACAAGCCTTAATCTCTGTTGCTAAGAGTGTGGGCTGGATAGTTAATGTGGTAGGTCTTTGTTTTTCATGTAAATACTTGTAATGTTCTGTTGGAGTTATGTGTACTTTTTTTTTTCTCAACAGTTAGGTGATTAAAACCTACTCGGTTTTAAATAGGTATAGTCATGTAAATACTGAAAGCACAGTTAAACTCAAGAGAGGACTTCATATTTTCAAGAAAGCTAGTAGTGTTTCTTTGACCTCATTTATATTGGCAATTGATGTCTCATGTTAGGGGTTTTTTTAGTATTTCTGTGAAAGATTTTATTTGCTTCTATGTTTTTAAAAATTGGAAAATATGCTAATTTTTATTGGCTTATATTCTTAGGTCAACAGTAATAAAGTATTATTATGCATGTTAGGTCAGAATCCAGAAGTCCAGAGCTGTACTAGTAAAATGGTGCAGCTATCCAGTTTGGAACAGTACTTACAACCAATGTCATACTGACAAGTGCCTCTGTTTGGACAGTTATTATGGGGAATTGTTTGCTTTTCTGGGGGTGTTTGAGTTTCTTGTTTGTTTGTTTTATTAAGATGTTTGTTTTATTAAGACCAGAGCAGCTTAGGTAGTGAGATCCCCATCCTGGATGCTGAGCCATGAAAATGCTGAGAGGCAAACCTTACCATTTCTGTGTGCTACTGTGAGCCCTCTTGGGCTTTGGGGGGCATGAGAGGGTCTGAGTCTTGCTTTACTTTTTTACATTGCATTGCAGTAGTATATTGTCACATTAGATTTCAGCTTTATCAGATACTCTTGAGATTATCTGCACAGTACAAATTTAGGTTGTAGCTGGTGCATTTGGATGCACTTTGGATATTCACGCTCATTTTCAGAAATTACTTCCCTTGCTCTTTGCTGTTGGAGAGGAGTCCTCCCTGAAATATTGCATTAAATTACCACAGAAGTTGTCAATAATATAGCAGAAATGGAGAATTAACTCTTGCTTGCTTGATGTTGAAGCACTGTCAAGGTCAGTGATACGTGTTCTGATAAAGGCTTTTCAAAATGTGTGCTTGGAGTTGGGCCTTCAAAACCAAGTCATGCAGATGTTTTCTTCTGTTGTTTTTCCTTTAGTACAATTACATCATATTTTCTTGTAGTAGTAGGAAACAGGAACACCTTGTAAGACAGGTGATAGTCATGGCTTTAATTCAGTGGTCGAAGGCAAGACAAAACCCAAAACACTAAAATATTTATTATAGTGTTTTAATTCCTAAAAAAGGCAATCTGGTTTTTGGTGAGCAGATTCACCGAGTATTGCTGCTCTAGGACCATTCCCAAAAGGCAGGTTACTTTCTTGACTATATGAATACAGATACAGGCAGCTAACTGGTATATAAAAACAAAATGAAGGTCTAAGCTGGTTTATACTCCACTGTGTGATTCTGTGTTTTGCCTGGACACATTGCAATCTTAGCAAGTGCTACTTGTTAAAGAATGCCTGCTGAATATGTAGGTATTGTAGAGACGAGGACTTTAAATCAGTACTTTTTGTTCACTCAGGTCGGTGTTAGTAATAAGACTTTGTTCTGTACTTTCTCTGTGTTGTGTGGGGTTTCTCTTAGTCATAACAAGGCTGCTCCGGTTTTCTTACAAGGGAGGGTGTGTTTTGGAGATTACCAGAGACTCAACCTGGTTCTTTAATGGAAAAAAAACCTCTGTTAATAGTTTCGGTAGCTTTTGGCCATACCTTTTTAAGGGGTTGGATCATCACTAGCAGGGTGATGACTTTGTTAGGAGGTGCGTGAACCTGGTGCTCCCCAGCTATTCCTGCACCCCTCACAGCATGCACTGGGTGCCCCACAAAAACCAGTTGGCCTGCTGCTCGGTCCAGTTTGAAGTGGAGAAGGACTAGGTGACTAGGTTTCCTCAAAGCAGCCTGCACCTCCGAGGGTGATAATTCAGTGCTCTTTTCTTAAAATAGCTTCCTATTTGTGTCTGGGGATGAGGTCCCTCGGGAAAAGAGCTGCTGCTGTTTGCTCAAAACCGGTGGGTTTCTAGAGTTTTTCTGTTAAGCAGAGACTGCCAGTGCTGCCAAAAAGCAGAGATTGTCCTCTAGTGTCCTGTTGAATGTACAAGCATTGGTATTACATCAGTTCGGCCATAAAGAATGGAGCACATATTATCTTCACGTATATTAAATGCAAGCAGATAATCGTACGTGAGGCACTAAACCCAGCAGGGTCTATACCTCAGGCTCGGTGAGCTCTGGTTTTCAGACAATGCCGGTGCCTCATGTGCAGTCTCAACAAATTAGTTCCCTGCGTTCCCCGCTCCGCTCTCAGCTGTCTGCTCGGGCTGCCCGGGGATGGTTCATCAACACGCCTTGTTCCGCTTGCCTTTCTTTTGGGAGCTGCTGACTCGCCGTGGGTTTGGCCTAGCTCTGGTGGCTATAGATTTATGACTGACTTATTGATTTATTTATTTTTTCCTTGATGCAGCCAAGAGTGGGCACAGTAAGCTTGAGCTTCTTTTTATTGACAGTAATATTTAAAAGCGAAAATGTAACAGTATTTCAGTTGTGAATACATGGAAATTGTGTGTACTGCTTAATGTGTTTCAGAAATCCCTGTTACTTTTCTTCCTTAAATACAAGAAAACAGGCGTGTAATGCCTCATTGAAAGAAGCCTGTAGGGGTGCTTTGTGAGGGTCTTAATTAAGGGCTTTGAAAGACTAAACAAAAGAAAAAATAAAAAGCTACAGGGTTATTGTTATTCCAGCCCATTGGCTCAGCGAGCTGACCATCTATTGGTGCCTTCTGTCCATTTGGGAGCTGAATGACACTTTTGTTCGTGGTTAACAGAGGTGAAAGAAGCCAATTATTGGCTGTCTTTTCCACAGGGCAGCTGCAGACGGATTTCACTGCAGGCAAATATGGACTTTTCTGCTACAAGGATGGTTGTGATGACAGTTATTTTTGTGGAATTGTATGAAAGAAAACAGATTTTTGTATTCCCCCCTCCCCCTCCAGTGACTTGTGTAGATGTTTATTGAAAACTCCTGTGAATATGGTGTGCAATGGGAATGTGTAAAGGGCTGGATTCCCCCTGCCAACTGTACTCTATTTTTTCTCTGAGGGGTTTTGTGTTGGTTTTTTGTTTGTTTGGATTTGGTTTTTGTTGTTGTTGTTGTGGAGTTTGTTTGTTTTGTTGGGTTTTTTTCTTTCCCTTTGCAGTTGCAGTTAATTTTAAGTATAGGGTTTTTCTGATTGCTGTGCAGTGTGCATTAACCCTCTTATGGCTGCCAGCTCAGACTATGCTGCCTGCTTTGTGTGATCTGGTGATGGAGGGTTCACCTCTGCAGGTTAACAGCAAGTCCTCCAATGGCAAAACACACATCTGCATACCATCAGGGATCTTGGAATCTGTGCCTGAAACTTGCCACCCCTTTTCCCACATCTCTATCTGAAAGGCCTGTATGTTATAAAATCTTATCCTACAGTTCTTGCATTTGTAATTCAAAATTGATTCCTTTCCCCACATATTTTTTTTGTTTGAACCTCTAGTTGTAGTTGAAATATGTGAAAAGACTTCGTTCATGAAGAACCAGATTAATTGACTGTTTTTATTCTGGTGAAGTCTCTGCCTGTTTGGGACATAATTTGAGTAAGGACCCATGTCTCGGAGTTGATCTGTATTAGTTTGTTACACTGAAAGACTTCTCGGCAGATTAGCTGCTCAGGAGGCCTGTTGGTGGCTGTGGTAGGTCATTTGTGTTGGCCTCTGTGTAGCCATGTCAAATCTGCATTTAGGCAGAGTTCCTTTAAGTAGTATTGTGGGAAAATGTTTCGTCCTGTACTGTTGAAGTACAGGAAGAAGTTGAACCTGTAGCTCTTCTCTGTGAGTGTCCTGGCAGACATGTTGTCATTTCCATTTGTGTCTAAGGTTCACTGGAAGGTAAGGTGGATGCTCAGCCTGTGTCTTCATGTATGTAAGGGACTTAGGCATCCATCTGAAATAAACCAAGCAGAGAATGTAACTGAAACCAGCATAACTCCAAAGCTTGCCCAGAGCTAGTGAGGCTGTTTGGATACCTGTATTTAGCTGCCCTTCTTGTCCAAGGGCAGCAGCCCTCTCCTCACCTTTTGTTGGAGGTGCTGTTTCTGGAGTGCAGCTCGGGTGCTGTGTGTTGTTGGCACCTGCTAATGCTGCCACATGGGAGACTTCTGAAGACTTAAGACAGACTTTCATCCTTCAAATGTCATAAAGTGGAAATTATTCTTCTGTTAAGAGTACTGCACAATGATGATCAAAAATTTTTGAAACCTGAATTTTGCATCTTATCAAAACTTGTGCTTTGTCAGCTACTTTAAGATGCCTTGAAAATTGCTACTTAAATACAGGTTTGGTTCTATAAAGGCCATTCCAGGTGCTGACATGAATTCTATTTTGACACTAGAAAGCTGTACTGTGCTTTTAGTTTTCCCACAATACAAAGATAATTATAGCACTGTACTGCAGAAAAAGAATTTTTTTATTGCCAGAAATAGTTTTTAGTTACATCCAAGTTAGATGTTAATACGTAAATTAAAAAAATCCTTAAATAATAAAGCTGTATAGGTTTGGACTTATTGAGATAGACACATTTTGTCTTCTGGCTTTAATTTTATCAGTGATGATGTTCGTACACCAGTTTTGTTTTACTTTTTTGTTGTTGTTTTTAGCCTTCTAAAAACGTAGGGCTTGCCCAGACTTTTGAAGCTCAGGTTGCTTTCTAAACATTGGGTGGGGCAGACTAGGAGACCAAAATAAACTAGGAGAAATGTAAGATTCCAAGTACTCAGTTACTAAAGTTGGCATTTTAATGAAATTCTCTTTTTCCCAACAGAGCAAAAACACAGTGCAAATGCAACAGGAGATTTTTAGATTAATGTATGTGTGTAATGATAGCACTGCTTTTCTATCAGTGTAACTAGATTTAAGTGCTGGGCTCTCAACAGTTCAGAACCATTAGTAGCTTTATCCTCCCCCTTCCTCACAGAGATGCAGTAAAGATTATTCTCCTCCGAACCTGGGTTTGGGAAGAGGAAGCAACTTGTCCAAAACCACAAAATGAGTCTGTGCAGGGGCAAGGAACTGAACCTTGGTGGTTTTGTGTCCATAGTTGTAACCAGGAGGTTCTGGTGTGAAATGTTTGTTACAGTAAATATTGTGTTGCTAGGTGGAGAGTTGTGTTGTCCTTGAGTCCAAAGGGTGAGTGTGGCTCCCTATGCTCCTGTTGAGGCAGTTTAAGTTTTATGGAATTGCCCTTGAAGCTGTTAAATGGAACAAAACGTGCCTTGTAGGTGTTTGTGGTTACCCAGTGGGGACCTGAGACTGGAGGCAAGGGACACACAGATCGCATTAAACTGGTTAGATGACATAGTTTGGTGATGTTCCTAATGTTTCAGCAATGGTTGTTCATAGCAGTTTTTGATAAGGAAAAAATGCTTGCGAACTTCTGCAATAGTAGTGAGCAAAGCTCGGCTTGATCATGCATGAAGTGTCTGCGTTGGGTTTAGCAATATGTACTTTAAATTTAAACTCGGATATGTGTCTGACCTGAGGCTGACTTGTTTGATTTTTCTTCAACGAGTTAGTAATTTTAAAACTACATAGTTACCTTGGTGGGTGATGGTTCAGTATGACTCCATGATGGTGAAGGGCAATTGTTGCAACAGGCAATACTGCCCTATTTGTAACTTGATTGCCAGCACACTATTTTACTTAAAACATATCAAATATCTTTGTGTAAAACTCCTTTATGGAGTTTGGTGTTGATTTAATTGCTGATGTAACTTTGTTACGTTTTCTTTTAGCGTGAAGTTCCCACATTCTCCTTTAGCATCTTTCCTTTCTCCTACTACCATAGGATTGTGCTTCTCTGCTGGTAGAGCTGTCTTGAGCTGTGCTACAGAGAAGACAATTAACTCACTTGATTTAAAAAAAAAATAAATCCAAAAACCTAAAAATAGACCAAAGCCCCTTAAAAAAAAGTGTTTTTTGTTTAAATCCAGATTATTATAATAATCTAATTAAATAATGCTGTCTGCAGATAATTCCATGGGCAACAGCTCCAGGTGGAAAGCAATGAGGAATATAAAACAATTTCCTTCATCAGAAAGAAACCACATCATGCAAACAGAGGGACGGTGTAATAGGTTGAAGCCTTGAGTGTGTAACCTGTTTCTATACTCTCCTTTTCCCTTTATGTGTGGAGAGCTATGGATTAAAAGAAAAAAAACTTCTCATTTGTATTGGTTCTTACAAATAATCTGAAGTCTTGCCAAAAATGGTTATAATGGTTTAGATGCATGTGTTTTGGGCTCAGATGATCCCTGGTTCAAGCACCTCACCTGCAGAGTTGTTGTTTCAGCCAGTTTACTGCAACTGCTGTTAAATAATGTGAAGGCATTAAATGATTCCTCATAGTTTTCCATATCTGGAAGAAGTGTCAGAAGTGTTGCTAATAGGAGGATAATGTTTCGTCCGAAGCCTCCACCTCTGGGTTTACAACTTGCTTTGGCTTTTTGTGTAGCCTGTGCTGTCTGGAGACAGGCAACAAGCTGGATAAACTTTAGAGGTCATGCTGTCGGCATAAAATTATTATTCCTTAGATTTGATCCTTCTCAACTGCTGTGTGGGTTGCAGGGCACAATGTGTCTGTCTGGCAAAGATACTTTGCAGTGATCCTTCGAAAAGTGTGTGCCTTACAGATTTTAATTGCTCTGCTGCTCTTCTGAAATCCCTGGTAGACTGTGTTAACCTCAAGTGGCTGTGAATCCAAGGTGATTTTCAGCAAGTAATTAGTGAAATTTCTGACATTTTAATCTGTAGTTAATCTTGGAGTCTTGGATAACTGTGTAGCTTTTTTTTTTAACTTTCAAGTTAGAAGGTAGTTGTGATGCAACCATGATGAGAACTTCCCTGCCAGGATGTTGGGTGGTATCAGGACATAGGAGGTTGGTTACAGATCAGGGATGGTGATGATCTGAGCTCCCACTTAGTTTTGTCCATAGGCTTTTTCATGGTCTTGCACAGGTTGATTATTCACCTTTTGTGGTGGATACTCTTAGGTATAGAAGTGTCTTGGCACAAACTTGCCCTCAGAATGCTCGATCAACATGCCTGCCAGTCTCTCACACTGATTTATTTATTTATTTAGTTAGTTAGTTAGTTAGTTATTAGCGCTCAATTCCCTGGCATTACTGTATTCTGGAGAGTAAATAATTAGAAAACCGTGAATAATCCGTAATTTCATTTTCTGAAATAAATAATCTCTAACTAATGGAAATACTCCTGCACTGAAAGACATTTTATTTCCTCCTCCAGTTTACAATCCACCCTTCCTTCAGACTGTAATCTGCACTGAACATGTGGCTCTTAAAAATTAACCAAAGAGCATGTTAACTTGCACTATATTCCTATTCCAGGATACAACCTCTTTCATAATAATGCAGTGGAATTTTTTTTTTTCTGGGTTAATTCCCCACCATGTGTCAACATAGGCCATTAACTGTATGTGTGATTGCTTAATGGCTGGCCTGCAGTGACTCAAATACCATTTCAAAATAGGGCTTTGCATACAAGTATTGTTCTCACTAAGATCTTGATGATGGCTTGATTGGCACATGAATAGGGTACATTAGAGCTAGTTACTGTGTCTGAAAGAAAGCTAAGACATCATGTTGAAGAAAAAAAAAAACACAACAGGTTGATGTGACATGGGAAGGGAGGAGGCAGGAGAAATAGAAATATGGTGGGGGAAAGAGGGGGATGTTACTTCTATTGCAGGAACAGACCTGTCTAAAATTTTTCAGCCTTTCTGTGGCTGTCAGTGAAAATTGTGTAGTTCCTGCTTCAGCAAAATGCTAAAAGCTTACTGGAATCAACAGGATTTGTATGCTTTTTTTTTTTTCTTTCTTTTTTGTACTGAAAAAGGGGCCCATGTACCTCTGTTTCCTAAAACTTTTGAGTATCTCAGTCATGTCTAATAGACAGGGTTGGTGGGTAATCTGGAGTTTGCCTCATCCTGAAGCAAGCAGTCATACAAACGTTCCAGTTTTAGTCACAGAAAAGTAGATGGAAACGCTGCACACAAGCATATCTGTTAGCGAGTCTCTTCTTTGTCCTGCCACCAAATGGACTGAACATCTAGCGAATGAGATGTCATTTTATTTTCTTTTTTTTTTACCTTCACAATAAAGGTAATTTATTTGTTTTGAAAAGGAGATGCGGTGGTTAGTATCTGCCCATAGAACATGAGAGCAGCACTGGGCAGCTGGAGGTGGCTTCAGGCTCTGCTGTGGCTTAGAGCAGATCACTTCACCTCTGCTTGCCTGTTTTTCCTCCCATGCTGTTTGATTTGATCCATTTAAGCAGCAAACCCTTCTAGGTAAGGAGTGTCTCCAACTGAGTATTTGTACAGCGCCAATCACGTTGACATGTTGAACTAGGGCCCTTAGCTTCTTGTTGCAATACAAACAACAGATAAGACCTGGTGCTCATTAGAGAGATAGCAAAGGGTACTTAGGAAATGGCGAGTGTATTTGCTGGGTGGGAATGCAACCTGTGTCTCATTTAACCAGTCACAGCACATGTTGACTAAGGCTTTGAGTATTTGGACGTTTTCTTTCTTACAAGAATGTTTCCTAGAAGAAGTGGAATAGGAAGCATGCTCATAAATGAAAACATGTCCTGGCTGATAGGCGTTTTCTGACTGCAAAATGGGCTGAGAATACAGAACAGGTTTTTCTGATTTTTAAGTGTTGGAGGTCTCTGTGGTTGTCATAGGCAGTAGGATTACTTGAGATTTGTTGAGAAGAGATGGAACCACGAGGAGAAAAATCTACTTGAATTTAATTGGAATTTCCTTGCTGATTCTCTAGGTTTCCTATGCTTTCATTACATACTGAGTACAATTAAGACATGGGACAATACTAATGCAAACTTATTAACTCCATCCTTCTGGTGGTTTTATGTTGATCCTGAAGGAACTGGCTAAATGGCTAAGTAGGTCTAAACCAAGGATGTAATTTAGCTGCTCCTCTTCCCTGGGACTGGCTGCTGAGGTGTCTGATTTTGAAAATTATATTGTTTTCCTTCATGTGACTGTGTTCCTACAAGGAGTTTATCACCAAATGGGTTTGTTCAAGACCGTAGCACCACAGTACAACTTAGATGGGTCTAACCTTGAGTTTCCCCTGTTCTTCTTCTCCCTGCTGCCCACCCTCTGCCTCTCCCTGCTGCTGCAGCACTAGGCAGTTCTCCTGGTTAATGCACACATGACCTGGACTAAATTCAAAACACCTTCACCATACACCTACATATACTTTTGTCTTCTTTTTCTGCTCAATCTCAAGTGACAGAACAATAAGAAATAACCTCAAGCTGCACCAGGGGAGGTTTGGGTTGG
>JANHGL010015654.1:27095-53315 GCA_024611195.1 Ceyx melanurus | reverse complement strand
TGTTCTCCGGGTTAACGCACGCATGGCCTGCCCAAAATTCAAAACACCCTCCCCCCACCCCTCTTTATGTTTTTGTCTTCTTTTTTTTTTTTTTTTTTTTTTCTTTTTTTTTTTTTTTACATAATCAGCAAAGCACTGTTGGTGTGGTACAGCAGTAGAAAAATCTGTTGCTTTGTCTTCTTGGTTTTCACCAATGTTAACTTAATCAGTAGATATCCACAGTGGTCCCAGTGGTAATGAGTAGCTAATTTTTACTGAGTTATTTTCCAGCATCAGACTGGCTTGTATTTGCAATAACCTGGCTTATTTTATGTAGTTCCTAAAAATACTAGGAGCTCCTGCTTTTCCTAGTCCTACTGAAACTGAATCAGGGTTACTACCTGCAGAATTTTACATGAGATCAAGACCTTTTACCTAATTATTTTGTACAAGTAGGTAGGAGGGTTTAGTCAAATACAGATAGCTCTGCCTAAATAATTTTGTAAGTGTTATAATTAAATAACAGAGTGGCAGAGGGCCCAGACCTTGGAAAAGACTGAATGGAGCCTACAGTATTACATGCTATTATCTATCGGCAAACAGGTTATGCTTGCTCAGAGGGAGTATTTTATAGGATTTGAGAGGTGCCTTGTTGAAACATGATCTTCTTTCCTTCAACAAACACTCCTCTCTCCCTCGCTATCCTTTCCTCTCCCACTTCTTTTCTAAACTTCACAAAAGACACAAGTTTTAGGAGAGCCAAAAAGCAATTGGTTATTACTGAAGTGCAAGGGGAGTACAGAGGAGTGGTTTTGTTTTTACTTCTGAAGTAGCCAGTCTTGAGTGGGTTTTGCTGAGATCTAATTTTCCTTACTCTAGCTAGATATTTCATGATTTTCCTACTTAAACGTATCTTTATAAAAAATGGTATATTTTAGGCCATTTGCACACGTTTGGATTCAGTGCATGAATGTGGTGAAAAGGTCTGTGAGCACCTAATTCAGTGCAAGGCTGTGTTGATAGCAGAGGCTGCAATGCAGGGTAGAGGGTGTAGTACTGACATCCCCTGTGAGCTATAGGGGATGTGCCAGACACAAGAGCTGGAGAGTGAGGAATGGTTCTTTCCTTAAAATATGTAAACTTCTTGAGTTAAGAGGTGTGCTGAAGAATGGTAGATACTGTCAAACTCCAACAAAACAACAAACCCAAACTGTTGCACCTCAATATCTCTTGTCCCAAGAGATTAGTGTTGTTCTCCATGCCCATCAGTTATTGTGTGTTGTCAGCTTTCATTCTGTGCTTGTATTTTGGGGATAATTAATTTATAATTTTTGCCTGTCCTTTCTGTAGCCTCTACAGGAAGACTGTGTTTCTCATTTTGTGGTCTCTTTGTTGTAGCTTTTCTTCTCATGCAAGAATTATTGTCCCCCTCCTCTATTTTTCTATGTTTGTAGTGAGCTTGGCTTTTCTAATCCCAATCCTGCTTTGGTAATTGGTAAGAAGGATGTTCAGGATAAATCTAACAGTGATCAGGCTATTTTGTGGTAGAGGTAATACTTGACAACGAGAGAGGAAATGGTCTGTGCCCTGCAAGAGACACTGTGATATCCTGGGCATTTTATTTGTCTATGTTGCATGATACTACTGGTGAAAGCTGTGACTGAAGCCCCTTCCTAAAGATAGCTTTTTTTATGTGAGAGATGAATATATTGCTGTTCAAGATACAAAATATTTCTGATCCCAAAGCCTGAGGAAGTTTGACTTCGGTTAGTGGAAGAATAAAGAAGCTTTAAAAAAATCCAGACAGCCATAACATTCCATCAGGAACTGGAATTCTTGCACAGAAGGAGTATAATAAAAAAGTTTGTGTTATATTGTCTTGTCCAGTTTCTGCAATGTCCACTGCTAGTTACTTTGAGGAGCTTAAATCTGCTTTATGCAGAGAGCAGGTGTGGTGCTGTGGGTTTTTACTGTCTCCAGCAAAGGTGCTTTCATCTCCCAAGTTAGTTTATCCTTCTATGTCTATTTTCAAAGAAGGAGTTTTTTTGGATTTTTTTTGCATCCTTGCTGATTAATATATGTCCAAGTATTTGTAAAAACAATGTTTCTGTGTTAGGGGATGATAGAGGACTTGATTTAGCTGAGCTGGAAACAGGGATTGAAGTAGTTCTCAGAGTAACTGGAAGGATTTACTGGAGCAGTGTGAAGACAGGAAGGGTGATGGCTGGAGTACCCTGGCTTGATTTTTCACCTTTGACCTGTAAAAATTAGTCTCTGCAGTACCTGGAATAGTGAAATAACATTTTCAGTAGGTTTCTTCAAGATACTTTTTTCAGTGTTTGTTTGTTGCAGTTTTTTGTTTGTTATCATATTTTTCTTTCCTGCAGAACCTTCCTGGAAGAAGGGAGCACCTTAATCAGGGTTCAGAACTGTAGCCAGGGCAGTAGTAGCACAGCAGGAGGGAGCGTGGTTGTGTTTATATTCTGGTGTTGCATCTCTCCTACCTGAATGGCGAAAATAATTGGAGCTGTAAGTCTGTGATTCATGTTATCCTTGAGATGCAGCCTTCACTTGCTAAAAAGGTTACCACCTTCGGCTGCTCAGCGTTTCAGTTTCGATGCCTGCTCCTTGCCCGATCATGCCCTGACCTGCTTCACTTGAAGTTGGGTAGTGAGCGAAGATTTATCCTGGCTGCTTAGTACAGATAAGCCTGATTAATGGCCAGCTGCTGAAAGGTGCAGGCCTACCCTGGCTTCTCATTCATTTTCTTGAGAAATGTACAGTGTAAATTCATGGCATCACTGGCCTCATCTTTTCCTCCTTAAAGCTGTTGTGTGTGTTGTGTGCTTCCCAGGGAAAATATCCCAAATATAAGTATGGGACTGAGTTGAATTTCAAGACAGAGCTGTAGGTTGCTGGTGCTTACAGATCATCTGTGAATGGATAGGTTTTGGGAGTTTTTTTGGTGGCAATTGAAAGGCTGTAGAGTTGTACTGTTTTAAGGGGACTTAGGTCTGGATGTAGTAATTCAGTCTAGAGTGTAGTTCTCCTGAATAGGTATTAAGCAACTGCATGATCCTTCTGTTGTGTGATGGCATTATTCCTGTAGATGCTGTGAGAGATTGGGAAAGTACTATTAGGACTTGACTTTGGTTATGTTTAGAACTTTATTTTATATATTGGGACCTTGAATGAGCTTTGGCCTTATAGGCCTGGGGTCTTTCTAGTAGAGGTGGGTGGAAGAATAGGTGGAGTAGGGCAGCACTTCAGTGGAGACTTCTTCGACATATCCAAGGCCTGTGCTAGTATTTTATTTTTTTAACATGGACAGCCTCTTTGATTCTGCATAGACTTAAGTGGTTTTTTAAATTTTAGGAATATTAAAATGACTAGTTTCTAGTTATAGAAACTTGGCAGGGGCTGTTTTTGTTTTACATAGTGGTTTTGTCATAATACATAGTCAGTCCATTTTTGTTGAGATTATTCTATAAAGCATGTATTATTAAAAGTATTTCCCAAATTAACCAGGTAAATGCTCCAGAGAGTATTTAAGTAATTTTATCTGAGTGTTTGCTAATATTGGTTGTAAACTCTTTCATTGAATCTCATGAAATACTTAATATTTTATTATCAGCAAATAGTGCACATTAACTTAGTCTTTGATCATATTCTCTAGAGTGAAAATTGAAAAATTAGATGTGTGAATATATATTAAGAACAAAACAAAAACAAACAAAAACCAAAACCAAGTGTCTGATGTAGTATTCTACAATTCTTTGTGGTTTTTCCCTTCTAAATTGGATGCGTTTTTCAAAGTGTGATCTGCCCAAGTCTGTTGACTAGTGAGGCATCAGCAATCACGTTGTGGTTTCTGGAGCCCCCAGAACTGCTATTACATTAAGTTTTTAATGAAATAAATTGATCTAGAATTTGTACAGTGATCATTAAGAAACTTTGAAAGTTGGTGGCTTAAAGTTCCCCAAGGTCTGCAAATCAGTGCTATAAAGCTTATTGACTTATTATTTAAGGAGTAGAAGTTACTATCACATGTAATGAAGGCAAATAGGGTAACTCTGTTAGAATTCCAGCTTTTTAGCTAGACATCATGATGAGCAGTCCCTGAAAATTCACATGATAATGCTAAAACCAGAATTATAATGTGTCTTTGTGTCTGTTTTTAGTAGAGTTCCACAGAAAATACATTTCAGTGCAATTCATGGATATTGATGATGCTTCTCAAATCTTTATTGTTAAGGTGTTGTGTTCCTTGCTTGCATCCAAAGAGTCTACTTTGCACATTAGAATTGTAGATGCTCATGCTTGGAGCTACAGAGCAGAAAACATCCTTAGCTAATTTCATATCCCAGATAAAGCTGAAATTATGTAGAATTTGGGTATCAGCCATGCTACACTTCTGAAGGGATTCCATTGACTTCATTTAGGATTGCATAGGACACTTTGGAAAATCAGTCATTTTTAGCTCTGGAAAACTCAAGACCATTGCTTTCAGAAAGCTGGATGTGGTTTCATATTTCCTCTTTCCTAAAGAACTATCATATAGTTCAGCAAACACATTTGCAGTCAGAATTATTGAAAAAGTGCTATATAGCCATTCATAAAGTACTTTCTGGTGATATATACTGCTGACTTAATTTATTACCACCTTTTAATATGGTGTGTGTGATAACAGGGTGTCACCTAGATTGTCTTGAGAGTTGTGATTTTCTTGCACAGGTTACTATTTCTTAAGATTCATTCACTCCCTTCATACCCTTCCACCTTGTTCGTAAATGTTTCCCATTTGATACTGGAAGGGAGTGTGTAGTCCACTGGAAAGGAGAGGACTGGCCTGGATGTGTGAAACTCATCCATTCATGACAATTTGAAAAATGTGTGAGGGGGGTAGGGAGAATAAGTGTCGCAGTCTCCCGTGGAGCAGACAGCTGATGATTCATGTAGCTGATACTTCTATTTCCCTCACAAGAAGAAAAATGTCCCCTGCAGCAACTGCAGCATCTCACAGTATCCAAGCTGCTGCTGAGAGACAAAGCATCTCTTAAAGCTCGTGAGCTATAGAGTTCAGAAATAAATCGCCTCCAGTTCAGCTCCTTCTGGAGCATAGTGAAGGAGTTTGTTGTGCCATAGCAGATTTTCTTAGTCTTCTCTCAAATTGGGCTTGTTTTGTATGTGCTGAACCTTATTTGTTCTCCACTGTTCTTGAGTTAAATTAGTACACTTGTAACAGCTGCTGAGGAATAGGTCTTTTAGTTTATGCTGGGGCATGAGAAATATAATTCTGGCCTGATACTTAATAAACAGTTAGTTTGAAGAAACAGTTGCACCTACATTTAATAAAAGAGTGCAGTGTTCATGTTGGTGATGGCTGAGTGTCTGTCCTGCTTGATCAGGGACAACAAACCTGTTGCCAGTTATTTGTTAATATCAACATAAATTCACTGACATCCTTTGACATAGTCAACTGCTGTGGAGAAAAAACTGTTAGGTTGTTTGTTTTTTCCCAGTGACTGTGGGGATTGATTTTATATTTTTTTTTTAATATGGTGCATTCTGTTGTCATTATAAATAAGGAAACTTTAAGGAAACTTTCTAAAATAAGTTGTGTTAGACATGTTCTGGCAACTGATCTTGCAAAGAGTGGTTTAGTTATGTAGGTAGGTTATATGGTACTGATGTGGCATTAGGTTTGTCACAGCGTGAAAGAAGGTATGTATGCCCTGGGACACCATTTCCTCAGAAGTGGCACCAACCCCTCTGCATGCTCCTTGATCTCTTTAGAGGCCTGACTCTGAACCTCTGAAGGGTAGCACAGAGTCCTGTCGTGAGTGAAAGTTATGGAAGATACCCTGAACGTGAAACTTCATAATTTCTCAAGGGTGTTGTTTATGTTGCTAAAAAATAGGTCTTTAGGGGTTTGTCCCTTCCAGCACAGCAGGAAGAGTCTGAATAGACCTTTCTCTCCCTTTTCAGAAAAAACAGTAACTCCAGTTGAGGCAGGTGTTGAAAAATCCTGGTGTGTATGGATGGGCTAAGAACAGCTTCCCCAGCAGTAAGCAAGGGCTGGTACTTAATTATGAGGTCAAGATTTTTAGGTGGCAAACAAAATCTGTCCTGCATAAAGCCACCAGCCCTTCAGATCTTCATGCAGGACTTTCAGTGGTACTTGTTGACTGTCAGCGAGGTGGAAGAGGTTGGGTTTGCTTTGTTTGCTTTTTACCCAAAATACGTGGTGAGATGGTACACAGATGCTGGAGAATGTGTGGAAGACAGCAAGCAGAAGGAATCGGGGAGGGCTATACTAAGGAGTCTCAGTGAATTGCTCATTAAACTACATATTAAAAAAAAAAGCAGTAACCAAATGGAAAGTAAGGGCTTGGGTTATGTCATGAGCTGTTAAGCATTTATTAATTATCAAACGGAATTGTTTTCGTGCTACTTTTACTCGCATTGAGTAATAAGTTGCTTTAGGACTGGATTATCTGTGATGGCTGCGTAGGTGTGAGCTGAGGTGATGGCACCAAGTTTGCCACTTATTGCTCCTTCGTAAAGAGAAAAGCTGAGCACGTCTGCATACCTGTCATGTAAGCACTTGCTGCTGGCCTGTCTGTGCTCACGGGCTGCTTAAAACTATTACCTCAAGGACTTCTATAGGTTTTGTAGGAAAAAAAACATGGCTGTGGTAGAGCTAGGACATGTTTCTGCCTTCTTGTCAGTTGTTCCAGAAGCTGTGTTTGCCAGAAGCTCTTCATTAAGCCCCAATGCATGGTTTTGGTTGTTTGGGTTTTTTTAAGATGTTGTGGGATGAAAATTTGCGTGGTGGGTGGTCATGATGGTTTTTTTATTTTCTATAATTTTTTTCATATGCTGTGGTTTTGAGCAGTCTTAATCATCTGGGTCAAAATTGTATGCATGTGTAAGTTGGTAAAAATTAGTGCTGGGTATAACAGTATCTTAGAGCCTCTTCTATACAGGCATGGAACTACACTCTGTAGCTTCACAGTATTTTTTATTTTTTTAATTATTTTTTTTTTTTTTTTTTTTTTCTTAGAGGTGTCAGCAAACATTTTTATCAACTTTTTATTATATTGGTCTTTTTAACTTGATTCTGTGCTTTTAAGGCTTTGCATGCAAATTTCTAGAAAGAGATATTACTGTGTAACACTAGAATATTGGGGTTTTTTCTCTGTTGTTATACCATCTGATTAGGCTTTCTTTTTCTTCTCCTTTTCCTAAAGTGTACAAATATTTTCCTGTTTATTGATAAATCTTTATTTCTTCTTCTCTAGAGATATCAGCATGAATAACATCACAAGGCTACCAGAGGATGCATTCAAGAACTTCCCCTACTTGGAAGAACTGTAAGTATTTCACAGGCATTAAAGTTTTGCTACAACATCAGATGACTGTGTGAAGTGGAAGGTGGGTGGGGAAATGCTGTTGAGTCGAGATGTAAGTAGAGAAAGCAATTAGTCTCAAAAAAATAAAATAAAATAAAATCAGTCCTGTACATGTTTGGAAACCAGAACAGTAAATGCTACTTGCAAGGGACTTTTTACAGTAATTATTTTAATCATGGCTCAAGTGATGACACATACTAATAACAGCCTTACCCAAAGATAAGACAAGAGGTGTGTAATTACCATTGTTTCCAAAGGCGCTGTTCAATAAGCTGTTGCATAAGTTCCATAAAATATATGTTGTTTCATTTACCGAGCAACTTGCTCCCATTGCCCCTTGAGGCAGCAGATGCAGTGCTCACAAGCCCATCCTGGCTTTCATCAGAAATTCAGGTTTTGTGGTACAGGGTTCCTTGTTTGTCATTTCTCTTGACAGAAATTCCCACACCAGTTCCCATCTCTTTCCCATCTTTTCCTCTCTCCTGCTCTCTTTTGATGTATATTTAAGGTTTTAGCTAGGTTATATTTGCACTTCTGAATCCTTGAGCTGTGCCAAAGGCTCATGTGCCTGATGTTTTGCTGAAGTCTTCACTGAGGTGTCTTTGCAAAGATGAAGCACCCTTTCACAGCCCAGCCCTAAGTTAGATGTAGTTTCACAGTCAAACAGGGAGAAGGCTTTGACTTGGAATTACTTCTGATAACTTTAGTAAGTACTATTATGTGACAAGTGGCTTCTGTGTGTCTTAGTTTCTTTATCTATGAAGGGAGGGTAATGCTTCAGCCTCTTCCAAAGAGCATGGAGAACCTCCAGTAATAATTAATGGACAAAACCTCTACCACTACCATTTGCTTTGCTTCTCTTGAATTCTCGGTGTCATTCAAGTAGCATTTCTTATATCAAAGAGCAAAGGCTGTCGTTATATGTGATTTTTGGCTAGACTGGAGCAATGAACACAATGTGGAGAGACTTTTTTTTTTTTTAAACACACCTTGGGGAAAGAACAGCTTCTTTCCAAACGAGACAAACCCTTAGAAGAAGGGAAGCATTCTTCTGACTCAACAGATGAGGAAACTGAAGCAAAGAATTTGTAGAGGGCGATAGGATAAATTAACCTAATTATAAAAGTGCAGATGAAGCCCAGAACCTTTTGCCTCTGCTTATCTTCTATAACCAGCACAACCACAGCACCTCACTGGAACAAAGATACTGAGCAGTTAAGAGATTGATCACTTGCTCCTGAAGAAAGACTTGGCCTTCCTGAAAGCATCTCTGTTTTTCTTCCTTACTGTCCAGCTGTAGCCTAATAATGTATTCTACCTCTCCTTCCAATGTTGGTCTCTCATATCCTAGTAATGTAGCAGCTACCATTACTAATACACTTAAATAACTCCATTTTCCCTGGTTCTTAAGTAGTTTTCGCTTGGGTCAGTATAATTATGAAGTACAATTGAGCTTATTTATGTCAGATGAATTGTGTGTGATATCTTATTTCATGCTTAACAGGTTCTGTGTTATTCCCTCTGATTTTAGGTATTGCTTAAGTTTGCAGTATAGTCAAGAATACCTCATGGTAGAAAAGAGAGTTACCAGTATTTCAGATAGTATATGTGTGTAATTGATACAGTTTAAGAAAGGCTTTATGGCAAGTAGTCAATTAAAAAAAAAATTAAAAAATTAGAAGCCTGGGAAGGCTTGCTTGGCTCAGAATATATATGAGCCAACATTCCCTACATGCTTTATAATGTGCACTGCTGTATGCCTGTATGTGTTCGTAGACTGTATTTATAGTCCAGTCTTTTTCTAAATTCTTCATAGTCATATTTCACACCAAAAGCTGAAAAAAAATAAACCCAAACAATTCTGTTTTACCAGCTCCAGATGACTGTGGGAGATTTAATTTTTTTCCCTATAACTAATTAAGTAATAAAATCTAACTAGTGGGTGTGCATGTTGTGTAACTTCCATGAACCCTGGGGTGTGTCAGAAGGTAAAGTGAAAAGGCAGAGCCTTCAGCCATCATCTGTTGTGCTTATTGCCTAAGAGTCATTTGCTACATTTACCTTATTGTCCCCCCTGAATTCCAGCATTTCAGTTTGCAAAAAAACCCCAGGCTGGTATAAAGTTCAGAATACTAGGTGAACACCCAGAAGCTGTAAGTCATTCCTAGCATGCTTACTTGATATGTTTAAGAAACTTATGGAAAAATCAAGCAAATGACAACCTAAACCCCAACACAGTAAAATTATATGATACTCACCAAATGTTTGAACACATTTGAATAAATTATAATTCCTTAGTAAATAGAAAAAAAACCCAACAATTTTCATTTAATGTCTGAGTTACCTCGTACAGCTGCAGAGGTAGGAGAATCCAGAAATATTAAGAAAAAAATTATCTCCAGGTCAACAGCTATCACATATGCAAAAAGACAGGGAAATGACCATAAGAGCAGAACCATAAGTAGACACTATCTGTGTATGGTCCTTCTCAGTTGAAAACCATTAACTGAGACTTGTGAAGTTTTGCAGCATCACCAGCCTACTGCTCAATTTGAAGGCTATTTGCAGAGGCTCTGGCCATGTCCACTAGCAGTGAAATGAAGGTTTCTTCCTTTTTCTTTAGAGACTTGGTTAGGGTTAGCTATGTACAACTCAAATCCAGGTTCCCTTACTTCCCTTACTTTCCATGGGAAATATGATGGAGAAAATTGAATTTTTAAAAAAGCAGTTTCTCTCCTTAATAGAAATTAAGCACAAGACGTGAGGTGGTTTTTGCTTCATTCTACCCATTTTTCTTTCCCCATGGGACAGGGTGCAGAAATTTTTCAGTCTTTATTTTTGCTGTTTGTTGACAGAAAAATACAAACAGTTGTACTTCCCACTGTACAACTGCAGTTTTCCCTCAGAGATGATTTTGAAACTTTCTTCCTGAATTTTATATATAGTTGAAGAGATCCAAGTTCTGTCTGCCAGGCACTGGCAAAGTTGTATTTTAAGCACAGAAACATGGGTATGAGTTCTCACACCAAAGAAAAAGACAGAGTTAAAGCAGTGTGGTGTTTAAAACTGTGCTAGAAGTTACTTTTCCATCTAGAAGTTTTCCCAAGAATAAATGTCTAAAGGAAATTAAAATCCCAAAACTAAAGAGAATGCAAACTCAAGTATCTCTTCATCCAGGAGACAGCCCTGGATGCCTTTTTCTTTGTCTGAAGCCTTAACACTGCTGTTTGTCAAATGTTCTGGGAGATGGCCCCTGACAGAGCAAATTAGTTAATACTGAAGAATAATATAATGGAATTTAAATTTATGTAAATGGGAGGCAATTAGCTATATTATTTATTATGTGTCTTAGTGCGCCTGTGAAGAGGGTGGGATTGGAAAAATGCAATAGGAGCCATTTAAAATGGGGGTTGTCATTTTCTTAATTCAATTAATTATTTGATAGTCTGGAGAGACTTAAGAATATAATTTTCCAAATCCCCAAATGAACATTTGTGAAAGAAGCAGGGCACCAGACTTGCAAAAGCTGACTGCTCCATTAAAAGGTGCCTTCCATGTCAGTGAAGGGGGAGCAACCTGTGCTGTTTTTAGATGTGCTGGGTTATCTGAGACACCTAACCAAGCCTGGCAGGTCTGACATGGATGGGAGACCAGTAGCTGCCTGGAAGGGCAGTCAGGGCCAGGTAGAAGAGCACATCTGAAATGACACTGAGTGTCTGTGTTTAGGGAACTGACTCCTTTGAAAATTACCAAATTTTCAGGTATAATCAGTGTTTTTATATCTTTGAGGTAGTGTTATACCTGAGATTTACTCATGGGTATGAGCAAACTGATTCCAGCTTATTCATGGGCAGAATCTGCTTGTTGGGTTATGTGCTCCACGTGCCCCTGTTCACATCCTTGTCGTGTGTGTCACTGCTCAGTACTCTTATCGTATGTCTGTAGGATTCTTGCCCTATTTATAAATGTTATAAAAATTCTCCATCTCTGTGTAAAGTGATACCCATCTGGAAGTAATTTGCAAATGATTGAAACAGCAATGGTCAGAGTCAGCGAGGAGCAGACCACCAAGGGGTTTGCCACAGCAGTTAATGAAGTGTATTCTCCAGATAATGTTAACATAAATATGCTTCAGCCCTGAACTCGATATGGAAACTAGAAATCCTTGAAGAACTTGGCCAGAGTTTTTTAACCACACCTTTAAGTATTTATAGAAAGCTAGAAGAGGGAAATATAGTTCGATAATGTAGTGTTTTTAGAAAGCAGAAAACATTTTTCCAGTGTGAATTTTTAACTAGAAGAGCCATATTATGTTTTCATGCTCTTCTAAATTACTGCAGTTCCTTCTAATATTTAAACCTATCTAATGTAGCCTGAAGGGTTTGATCTAAATGGTTTCCATTCACTATATTTGTGAATGATCTGTTGGATTAACTGAAGGGCTCTCTCATTCAGGAAGGCAAATGAAAATGTTTTTTATTCTGGGCCACTTTTCCAGTCTGGCTTCAGAAACGTGAACCACTCAAAGCAAAAGTCTCCTTGACTTAATGACCTTTTAATATTGTTTTGATTCCCACTCTTAACCCTTTAAAATGTTTTGCCTTGCAATGATGGGCAAAGTTTAGATGATAAGGTTTTTGTTGGTCCATGTGAGAGGCAGCAGCGATGCAGAGGGCAGCGAGCTGTTTTGTAGACTGCTGGTGACACAAGCACATGCTTGTCTAGAGGGGAGCACTGGTCACCTCCCAACCAGTCAGCCTCTGGTTTTGGGAGGGTGCTCTCTGTTCTCTGACTGTTATGGCTTTGAAGCCTGTGTTGTGCCCAAAAATACTGCAAGGGAAATAATCTTCCATGAAAGCACCAAGAGACAGCAGTGCTCAATTACCTTCCAGATGTGTGCTGATGCCAAGGTCTGTTGTCAAGGTCTATTATGGTTCTGTTTTTTGTTCATACATTATATGAAACAGTCTCTTTTCTGTGACATTACCTTCACATTTTTTTATTTTTTTTTTTTATAAGTCAAGGGCAAAACTTTAAGATTTTTATTTAATAGCTGGTGGAAGTATTAGAGAAATAAAGTGATAAAAGGAAGTTTTGGATCAATAACAGTTTTCCATTTTCTGAAAGCCAATTCTAATGTGCTTTTTGAGAGATGAATAAACAGTGAGCAAGAGACAACATGTGTGCAACTGTAATTTTTCCAGAAAAGAAATGGTACAACTGAGTGCTGTAATCAGCATGGGTATAATTAGTCAAGCAAATTCTAAGAGATCTTGCTTTAACATCTCAAATACTTCCCCCTCCCTGCACCCCCCCCCAAGCATCTCTGAAAATGACTGTTAATTGACAAAGTGTGTTTTAAGAACATAAGGATTAATAAAAATGCATACAAGCAGTGAAAATTAAGTGTTTGTGCCATAAGGTTGTAATCAGGAAGTATCTGCAAGGGAAATGTCTAGAGTTATTTTTCCTCTTGACTGCAGTTGAAGATGGCCACCTGGCTGAAATGTCACAGCTGCTTGCTTTTGTAGTATCTGAGTGTGTAATTTAGATGGTCCCCTTCCTTCTAATTTCTGCACTAGCTAGCACCAAATTGTGTCCTACTTGGGGAGGGAGAGGGAGTGTCTCTCTTTTAGTGCTTAAGGTTTATGAATAAGGCATGTCTTGGAGTTCTGCCAAGGCCACCAAGGCTGAGGTCTTAGTTTGGGATTCAGTGTCTTTCCTCACCTGGCTGTGGGGCATTTGCTGGAAGGAGGTTGTGTTCCTCAGTGCTAGGTCTTTTAAGGTAGTATTTTTCAAGATAGCATATGAATGTTGATTAGAGTGCAATTTTTCTCACTTTCATGAACATGAGTAGTCCCAGGATTTGTAGTGGGAAGCTGAAGCAAAGGCCTCTTTTCAAGTAGAAAAGGTAAGAATGAGTCTTTATGAAAAAGTTGTCCTGATGTATTCTGTTAGCTGAGATGTGGTAACCAAGGCAGTGGCTAAACACTCTTGTGAAACTATCTGGTATGACTGGAGATGTTACCACCCTCTATCTGTCCATTTAGCCCCACCAGCAGAGACTGAGGAATGAGCTGAGAGCTCTCCAGCTGCTTGGTTCAAAGGCAGACAGCTGTAGACGTCCTCTGTTGGTGCTTCAGAAATAGCCAGCTGCCGGTGGGTAGGAAGCTGGTGAGTGCTCTTCATCCCTCTGCCAGCTCTGAATATTTGAACAGCTGGAAGAGGCAATTTCCTCACTCACTTGCTCTAGCTTAAATTCCAAGAGGTAAAGTTCTAATAGAGAAAATGCAAGGTGTAGGTTTCACATGCGGGAGCAAGTTAAGAGCCTAAGCTTTGCCTTGACCAGCTTGCATACATTAGAAACGTTCGCTGCCTTGTGTGCGCTGAAGCTTTGGAAAGTGCAGCGGCGTGTTGCAACTTGCACCTTCACATTCTAGTCAAGACAAACCTTTAGGCAAAGACTCCCAAGTAGAATTAACCACAGTCAGCTAGGATATTTTTAAACATCTCCTGCTTGGTCTGCAATAGATACTAAATGATGTTTAAAAACATGTTGGCCAACCTGTGTTTAATTAATGTTTTCTTATCTGTGAAAGTCCTAAATCACTTTGATTCTGGATGAGTTTCAATTCTGCTGATGAAAGAATAATATTTCTGTAGCTTAGAAGGTTCTTACTGTGCTTAAGTTGCCTAATTTTACTGTTTGTGGGGACAGATACTAGTAGATTGAGTAAATTCCATTGTTTTAGGAGATTAGCAAGTTTCTTTCCAGTTTCTATCTGTTAATTTTGAAAGTTGGCATGATTGTGTTTAAGGATCCCAAAACTGGTTGTTCTGTTGCGAGTACTTTTAGAGGGGAGCAAAACTCCTTATCTGTTGTCTTTGGGTTTCAGCTTCAGCATTTTCTCATGCGCATGCACACAGAAGCTGGCTCAGCTGAATGGCCTGGAGGCTGAACTTTGTGGTGTAACGCTTCAAGACCTGTCTTACGAGCCTGAATTTATTATGCTGCCTGAGCTGCCAGGCTGGGGCTGTCTCAATGCTTAAACCAGATAAGAAACTTCTGGAGGCCAAGCAGTAGCCTGAGAAGCCTTCAGGCTGAGTCTCTGGGTAGAGTCCCCCAAACAGTCCTTCTACCATGCAGTCCTTCTCCATTTGGTACCAAGAATTGGAGTGTGGGTCAAAAGATGTCCATGTGCAAGTGAACAGGTAGCCAGTTCCAAGCTCAGGAAGGCCTCAGGAAGAGTCACGTGTAGCTCTGCAAAAATGGTAGATAATCAGACAGAAAAGCTGAAAAAGGAAATCCTGTATGTTGGAGGTTAAATCATTATACTCTGAGAAAGTGAGTGCATTCGTTCACCATAGCATCACAGTATGATGCTGTATGTTATTTTAGGAAGACATGGTGAGGAATTAAGTCATTCTGCTACTTCCTTTCCTTCTCTCCTCTTGGGTGGTTGTATTTTAGTATTGTTTTTTTGTGAGTACTGAGGTGCTCTTGCCTCATTAGCATTAATAGGTCTTGTCCTGGAACAGAAGGAGTAACCAGTACTTGTGTAAAATTCTTTCCCTGCACATGCTATGTAAAAGTAAAATTCTGGATGATTCCGATTAAATATTTGCTATAGGTTTGGGTTTGATTTTTGGTTGGGTTTTTTTTCAACTGGGAGAAAGTTAACAGTTGACCGAAATCTGAAACAAAAAGTGATACTGAAAACTGCTTCCATTTCTCTTACGTCATTCAATGTAAAGGCATCTATAAAACTTGGGTCTTGTATTTACCCAGTGTGTATCTGAAGCGGTTGGAAAACTAGAAACAGAGGTTTAATTGCCAAATATTTCACTTTCACATTTTGCAGTGTCACTTGCTAGAAGCATGGTCCCTCAAAAGATCCCATGCCTGAAATCAAATAAATGCCAGGGCAAGAGAGACTGTATGGCCAGATCAAAGCAATTTTAAGGATTTACTATGTTAAAGTATCTTTTTTTTTTTTGTTCCCTCTCTTATGTCTAACCATCACTGTATTAATAATCTTGAAAACCTTATGAGAAGGCCTCATGGCCTGGTAAAAGCACAAATTCATAGTTGATTCAATTGTTGCATCGGAGTTGATCAAATCTGAGCTTGGTTACTTCCATCTCTGCATCATTGCTTTACGGACTAGGTAAGTGAAATGTGTTTGTAGCTAGGAAGGAAAGTGCTGGTGCTGGAAAAGCTCCTCCTGTCAGTTTAGCATAGCAACCCATCTGCTGGTCCACACAGGCATCAGAGAGCCTGGCTTTCCTCTGTACTGCTGTCTGTGCCCATAATGAAGTTCGTATCAAATCCACAGACTCCTCTTAAAGTGTCAGGGCCCTTAGAACTGGAGCATCAACCATAAACGCTCTCCTGCTTTTTCAGCAGCCAGCCCACTGATATGGAAGTCATTCCCATAGCACAACCAAGTGTCCTTAATATCTCAAGATGCCCAGCAAGGAGGAGATGTTTAATATTAGATGTGTCTTCTTGAGGGCACAGGAAGAAGAAATAAAAAACCTTGTAGCCACCCAGCTTCCCCCTACTATGCTAGTGAAGTATTTTAAGTTAGGGCATTGGAGTGAGGAAGGTGGAATATTTGTCTTGGGTAGCTTCTTCTCAAGTAATCATGATGGTGTCTGTAATGATTGCAGTTTGTGCAGAGGGAAATGGAAATCCAGACTGACAGAAACTGGATTAACATATGCAGCCCCCCTCCCAAATGTCTTCCCTCAATCAAGGGAAAGGTCTTCCTGGCTTATGGTAGAGCAAAGGAAAGTGCAGGACACAGTGCAAGATGTGCAAAGGCCATTGGGGAGGACATGGCATGTTTTATAAAATGTATTCTGCTTTCTGCTTTGGGGTCAGAGGAGTCAAGAGTTGCTTACTGCAATGGCTTGTTACTGCTGCTGTAGGCTCCATCTGACCAGTTTTCTAGACAACACAGTATTGTTGCTTATTTTTAAGACATGTCTATGCTAGAAAATGTGTGCAAACTTATGTTGTTTTTTCTGGAGAGTACTACTTGGGACTACAATGGCAGCTTGCTTCAGTGGCTGATATAACAAAATTATTATGCAATATGTGTTTTCTTCACTGCATCTTTGCATATGCCTGTGGGCTCTGCTTCAAGGAGGTCTTGCCCAAATACAGATGCTGTTTGCAAATTGAATGATAGAGCTTGTTTTGCATGGACAGTAATGCTTTCTTTCTGCAAAATCCTTTGTCATTTATTTTTGTGTTAAAAAGGTAAATGTGTAATTACAAATATTCTCTGATAGTCTATGAAAAGCAATATCACAGAGCCATATTTTGTCTTGCAGTGGGTGCTGGTGCTCTGGCTGGCAATTTAACAGTAAAACTTAGGAAACTTTAGACTTCTTCTAATAAATCAGTTTAATTTACTTAGGCATTTTTTACTTAGTCCAGGAATGGATTTTGAAAATACACTATTACCTTGAAGTTCAGTCTAACTTTGAGAAAGCTATAAATGCTGGAAACGTAAGGCTCGGGATGAGAAGTGCCTACTCAGCTGGATGGAGCTGGTGCAGTTTCAGTGTTGGCTGTGGTTACAGGCTTCCTTTCTCTGTCCTGATGTGTCTTGGCTTACGTACGATTTTGTAACTAGCATGAGGCTGTATAATACTGAAACTACTGCAAAAGAATCACAGAATCACAGATATTAGGGGAAGAAGGAGAAAGGGACAAGTGTGTTTTCCATTGGTAGCAGCAGCAGCAGAATAAAGTATCCATTTAGTTAGGCTAAGTTGGCATGGGATGATTGGGAATGATCTGTAGGTTATTGATTGGCTTTACAGCAGTGCAGCAGGCAGCAGCTGACAAAAGTCACAGAGGGGCTGTTTGTTAATCAGAGATAAGCACAGCGAAGTTCACTCCAGCACTATGGCCTCCATTTACCAGGAGGGCAGTGGTGGACATCATGGAAGGGATGTGGGAGGTTCAGCCTTGACTAGAGCTTGAATTAGGAGTCTTGGACCTTACCAGAAAGCAGCTAATGTAGTTTTAATAACTCATTTCCTTGTTTCTCCAAGGATTGAGAACAATCATCTCCTGGTCACTGTGCCTCCTCAATACATTCCATGAACCTCTTGGATCATTCCCTCTCTTCTGTGTTGTATTCCCAGCAGATACTTAGGAAGTTTAAAGAACCCTACAAGAACAACAGCAAGTGACTGTGAGATTTCACCAAACTGCTTATAGAAAGCTTCATCTACCTCACTGCTTTGACTGGGAGGTCTATAGCAGACTCTCACAGTGATATCAGCTTTATTGGTCCTTAACCTGATCCAAACACTCTCAACCCCATCATCACTATACTTGATTTCTGAGCTCTTGTAGCATTCTCTTAACATAAAGGGCCACTCCACTGCTTCTTCCATGTCCATCCCTCCTGAAGAGCTTGTAGCCATCAATTGTGGCACTCCAGTCAAGTGAGGCATGGCACCATGTTGCTGTGATAGCCACTAAGTCATAGCTTTCCTGGACCATCAAATTTTCAACAAGGAAGTATTATTACAGTTGATCCATGGAGAAAGTAGCCAGAGTGGAGGGCTGTCTTCAGCTGCTGCTTTGTAGCTTGATTTTCCTTAGCCTGTTTACCCTGCATGTAAGAGAGAAAACCAGGGGTGCTTTAAAAATATTTAACTGTTTTAAACATCATATTTGAAAATCTGAATGTGACTATTTTTGAGACATGCAGAAAGAATGTACTGAGGAAAACCTGACTGGATTATTTCAGTGATGTCTTAATTTATATGCTGTAAGTGCACTGCATTGCACACTATTATTTTTTTGATTCTCTTAAAATGAAGCTGGTTATGCAGAGAGGACCCTTTCCACCCTCCCATTTGCTGTGTGCTGCATCTGAGGGAAGCATGTGTATGATACATTGGTCTTTGCCTGCTGGAGAGCTGCATCTGAAACCTCCTAAGGAGCAGCCACACTCCCCAAGGCTAGGACGGGAATGATAGATGTATATTTGGCAATCTGATTAGTAAAGCCTTTGCACACTTGGCTAGTTGTATCCTGTTTCCTGGAAGGTTGCCAGATGGGCAAGAAAAGGAAACGTAATGGATTTCAAGGTTTTTTTGGTTTGGGGTTTTTTTTTGGTGTGGTGTATTTTTTTTTTTTCCTGTTGGTTGCAAAAAGGCTGAATAAACAGAAGTTGCCTTGAGGTAGGTGAAGTCTTGGTATTTGAACTCATACAAGCCTTGCTCTGGCTCAGCTGTATTTTGTTTCCAGTGCTCTCAGTAGGTTGTGTTAATGACAGTCAGTGAAGTTGGGGGGGGAGGCTATTCAACTGCATTTAGTTTAGCTTTTTTCAAACAAATCATCATGCCCAGCCTCTCTGGGGAGAGGGAGAGGTTACAGCAGATGCCTGACAAGCTGCACACCAGCCCAATTAATAGGGAACGCAGCAGAGCTGCAGCAAGAGCTGCCTGACAAAAATGTACCAAGGCTGCCACTTCCTAAGGTAACAACATCATCCAGTAGTGTCTGAGTGCTGAAATAATTCACTGCTATAGCTGCAATTAAATGTCACTTGATTTAAGGACTTCTATTTTCAGTATTTTGAACGCTTCTTAAAATAAACATGTTTTGCAGATCCCAGTCTCTCTAGTGTAGAGACCTAGCATGTTTCATGAATATTTATTTCTGTTTACAGTGAACTTATTAAATCAAAAGAAAGCCATGAAATATTGCAAACATCCTTCCACATTCCCCCAGATAAAGTTAATACAGTCGATTTGGTCACCTACCGACAACAAAATTAATTTTACAGGAGTGTTTATTTGCCATCTGGAAATTTTAATTTATGTTAAAAATTAAAAATATTGGAAAAGTCATGTCACAGCTCTGAAATCTGGAGATTGCTGTTTGCAGACAGGAGATTTCAAGAATAAACACACATGGATTGCTTTTACTTTTGTGGTTTCAGAGCCGTTGGTTACACACAAGCCAAATACAAACTTTTCTCAGACATAAGCAGCTGAGATTTAAACATGCTCTCAACAATGTCAGGGCCTTAGCTATGGTGATGGGTAGGGGGGCGGGGGGGTTGTTTGGTTGTGAGCCTACAAGGATTAAGTACCAAGGTCTAATTAAACAACAGCAACACAGTTTTCTAAAGCTGAGTAGCATCTGTGGCTGCTGTCACCTTCCTGTGTATGAGAAGCCATCCTTTCTCCCCTGGTTTATAAATAAACCCATCTATCTTTGACAAATGGATGTGATAAACACAACCACCATTCTCTGTATCAGCAGCATTTTATTAAGTCTTTAATTCTGTTGTAAGTAGATTTCTGTAGGCATCACGTGTTTCTGGTGATCTTGTTTATTTCATTCGAAATAGAGACTAAGATAAAAATGTGTTAAGGTTACTGTGTTCTGGTAAGCTGATACTGTAGATGATGTTCTTGTTATATCCTTTGTTTGCCTTTTTGTAATATTTTCCCCTTGGTGTGTTTGACTTGCTTCAGTGACTTCTAACATCAGAGGGGGGGTTCTGATATTCTGTAGCCTTTGTTAAAGCTCACTGACTGTTCACTGTTGTGTGAGGATCTCTACCAGGTGATTTCTTTGTATGATGTTCTCCAGCACTGCTTTTGCTTAGCTTGGATATGAAACCAAGTCTGACAGCAAATATTTTGGCTGAAATGATGGCATCTTTTGGCAGCTGTGGGTTACCAGGTGTTCTGCATTACTGTCTTTTACCCTTAATAAAATAACTCATGTCACCACTATTAACAGCTTAACAAAGGTTGGACCACACAGAGTCTGCTAGTCAGGATAGAGGTAAAAAGTTGAGGAAAAAAAGCAGGGGAAGAGAAATGAGCTATTAGAAAGCAGCTGTTTTGCTCACTTTACTTTCCTGCTTTGTGTTCTGCAGCATCTCCACTCTTTATTACTTTTAATCTCAAAGTGATTGTCACTATTTACTTTGTGTTAGTGTCTTAACAGCCCCAGTTTGAAACTAACCACATCTTGAGAGATGCTATGCATGAGCATCCTATTCCTTTCTCCCTCCCCAGGAACAAGTTCCATTCCTGAAAACTTTGTCCAAATAGTTGACCAAAAAGGTGAAATATTACCAAGAGTGTCTTAGTTATGTCAGCAAGCACCCTGTCCATTGCCAGCACTCTGAACATACTACCTGCTTGTGAATATTGATTATATGTATTTAGGATCCTCATAGAAACTTTTCCCTGCCTTGTCATAGCATCTAGCTATTTTTACTTGACTGCATAGTTTTCTTTAGAAACTTCTGTACAGATCAAAAACACATGGGTACCAGAGCTTGTGTTTCAACAGAGCAATGCTGAAAGATGGAGGGTCATGTTAATAGTGCTAATGCACTTTTCAAACCTAATATGATAAGAAGATTCTTTATCATTTTGGGGTGGTTTTTTGTGTTGGGTTTTTTGCTTGTTTTTTTTTTTTTGTCCAGCATTTTTGCAGAAGTATATCTGTGAGACTGAGTAATGGATTCTCGTAATTAAAAAATGTGCAGTAACTAATTCACTGCAAGTGTGAAAGATGATGAACATGGCATAGCAGAATACAAAATGCAGAATTTCTTGCAAGATGATCTATCAGTGATTTCCTTGTTAGATGGTTGGACAAGTACTGTTATTTTGTGACTGAAATTATTATTGCAATTTTTTTCCAGGCGACTGGCTGGTAATGACCTTTCTTTTATCCATCCAAAGGCCTTGTCTGGGTTGAAAGAACTCAAAGTTCTGTAAGTAATCGGGTTTAAGAGGTTTGTATTTAGCTGTTTGCTTTCGTAGTGCATAGCCAGCCTGGGCACGGGTAGGCTGCAGAAAAGTTTTTGCACACTGCCCCCCCACAATTAGATTTCATCTTAAATTTTACAAAGCTTGCTGTGAGTGATGATGATGAGCAATGGTGAACTTGACTAAAGTGTAATTACTGTGTCTAATTAGAACACTTAATGCTGAAGTAGATGTTGTAGCAGAAGAATCCTAAAAAGGAAAAATCCTTAAAATGATCTGTTAAAGCTTTTTGTTCTTCACCTTCTCAGCTTACTTGCATCAGGTGCCCTGACATTATCAGGTGGTACTAGTACTTAGAGATTTAAAAAACTATCTCCCAGTAGTGATAGAAATAATATCTATACTTGATGCTTCCTTAAGTGAAAATGACTTAAGATAGAAAAAAAGTTTCAAGAAACATAAAAAGTTACAACTGTGTGTCCTGTTTCCTATATCCTGTTTTCCTTTTTATTAAGATTACTGTTATATTTTATTAATATTAAACTGTTTTTCTATAGCTAAAATAAAAAAGAGCTTTCTGTTTGGAGGTTAAAAACTTATATCCAGAAAATGTAATATTTATGCTGATATAAATATTTCCAATTGCTAGTAGGGTAATAGTGAATTAAACACATAATTAAAAAAATAGTGGAAAAGGGCTTGGGTTATAAAGAAACATAAGGAGCATAAACAGGGTACAGCTGAAGAAACTGCACTTCTGAAATACTATTTAAAATAATGGTTTGTAAATTGAATGCAGAGTGCTCAGGCTCCTAAAGGCATCTTCTTCATGATACTCAATATTGGAGGCACCTGAAATTCAAACAGTTCTTGAAAAAATTGAGATTTGGCTATTAATTAGTAGTTAACTTGTCCACTTGCATTTTACCCCAGTATGCACCAAGATCTAGTAAGATTTTATAATGTGAGAGAGTTATTTATGTTCTCTTTATGAAATAACTCGTACAGTATTATGTTATTCCATAAGATAATTTCTTTAAAAACAAAACACAACAACAACAAAATTATACAAAACCAAGCAAAAAACAGTATAACTTAATTCAACTTGGCTCTAGTTTCATTCATTGTCTTTTTAACATTGTGCCGAGAGGTGCTTTGTTGTGAACATACTTTGTAAATTAGATTGTTAATGTATTGTGTATTGATGCGGCTTTGAGAAAAATTAGAGGTTTGTGTATTTTGTAGCATGTATAGGATGATTTCACAAGAAAATAATAAAATATCATTCGTTATAGCAAATTTGTACTTGTGTTAAGTTGCTCAACCTCTTCAGTGAATAGTTTCAAGGGGAATTTCGGCGTGTTATGTCAGAGGCTTGTTCTCTGCCAATTAATGCAGTTAATTAATGAGTTGTAAATAAAACTGAAAAAGACCTTTTTCTTGTTTCCTTGTTGCCTTTGGTATCTGGTCTTCATAATTCTACAAACTTTTATGTGCACTAGAAATCTGTGAAACCATAACAGGACCATGGGCTTTTCTGTCACCCCTGCTATTGATAAGGATGATTTTCAAATTCTACTTCACTAACATTGTTGGTTTTTACAGAACCCTGCAGAACAATCAGCTGAAGACTGTCCCTAATGAGGCCATCAGAGGATTAAGTGGTTTACAATCCTTGTAAGTGTTCTTAGTTTACTTTTGTTCTTGTATTGTTCTCCAGGTTCCGCTTCCAGTCACTTTGTACACCTTTGCTTCATTGTATAGAGTTGTGAAGTATAATCCTGTTTGTGTAATAATGTACCTGGACTTTCTGATACTGCAGTTTTAACTGAGGCAAAGCTTCACAAGTTTTGTCAGGAATTTTGTCATCTGGTGGGTGACCCAAGTGCAAACTCTTTCAAACCACAAATGCAGGTACAAGTTTGCTGTATAAATGCCATGGTGGTGGAGTTAAACATTTATCATCCTTCTTTCATGTCCTGAGGTGTTCATGCAATTTTAAAATGTTGTAGAAAAATGAATCATGCCCACGTCTCCTGTGTCTGGAGGAGGAAAGGGGGTTTCTGGGAAGGAGTATTGCCTGAGACATGCACACTATTGGTTTTACTGGAAGGTGTTGAAATCACACAGACAGTTATGAACACCTCAGCCATCGTTGGTAGTTGCTCATATTTTATATGTGCTTATACTATCTCGTGGTTTATTATGTTTTATAAAGCATCTTAATCAGACCTTAATAGCAAGTTAGAGCTCTCTAGGTGGTAGATGCTTATCACTATGTTGAGGAGGCGGAGAGGGGAAGGGCTTCAAAATTTTTCCTACTTTCTGCTTACCTCCAGAGAGAGGGGGCAGATTATCTGTTCCCTCTGCCAAAATTCATGTTACTGGCCTCAGATCCTGTTTCTTTCAGTGTTGCATCAGAATCTGGAAGAGTTTTGGAGAAAAAAAAAAAAAAAGGTTTTGCAAAATAGCTTTGCAAGCTATTGCTTAACTTTTGCAAAGGTGCTTTCTGTGTTCCCTACACTTGGATCTTGGCCACTACCTTCTCCTGTTTGCTCAGGTTTTCCCGCCTTTTCTCTCTGCAAAGAGCACAGTAGGTAGCACAGGGCAGGATAATGCTGGCTGCAGGAGATGGTACTGGGTAGGGGCAGTGTGTGCAGTAGGACAGATGCAGGTTTCCATTCACAACCTTTTTGCCAATTTAATGTCTACGTTTCCCCCTTGTTTTAGTGTGTGTGTAGGAGAGAGAATATCCTGCAGTCTGCCTTGTGCAAATACTGTGCATTGCAGTAAAAATCCTTCAAATTACATGATGGAAATTATCCTTTAGTAGTTACAAAAAAAACCAACAACAAACAACCAACCAAAGAACCCACCCAAACAATAAAATCAACAAAAAACACAACTTCCTGTCTTCCAGCATTTCTGTGGTGTGTAAAAAAAAAAAAGAAACAAGCAAATATTTTTGTCTACAAATCATCCGTTTTATTTTCAATGAACATTATTTTTTTCTTATGTATTTACAGTTGTGTTGTTCTCTAACTAAAGTTTAAAATATTAAATCACCAGTTGTCAATTTGATTATAAGTTTGGGGTTTTTTAATTATTTTTTTTCCAAAGGAATTTGTGTCAAAAATGGATTTAAAGCTCCTGAGCTTCTGTGACTGGCCTCTAAACAAATAATACTTTGTGGAATATCTGTTAGAAAATCTGCTTCTATCTTTTTAATCTATAAAAATCTAAAACCTGCAAGTTTAAACACAACTTAATTGACTCTCTTTTGGCAGTTGCCCAGTTTGCTCTGAAGTAGGCTTTAGGGGGATTTTTTTTAATTTTTTTTTTTTTATTGTGAAGACACAAATTACTTGTTGCTAAAACTGTATAGTATATTGATTAATCATTTGGTTTGCAACTCTGGTAGAACTCTCCAATTTCTTTCTTGCTGTGCTCCAGTTTCTAGCTGTGTAGGAAGACAGTTGCCACACTATATGTACTAACAAGCCCAGTAATCTGGGTGGAAATGAGAAAGATGATTATAGCTGCTTCATGATCTCTAATATTTATATAAAAGCTGGAGAGTAGCCAGCCTAGTTCAGAATACTAAATGACAGCTCTTTGTTTTCTGTTTACATTGGATATTTTCCCAGCTCTGGCCTCCAGATGAGTTAGTTCTGAGTCCTTATTTATGGGGTGAATTTTAGCAAAATAAAATAATTTTAGTGAGTGGAAACTTGATGTCTAGCACCCCAGAAGTGTTTATCTGGTGGGATGTATTCTCACATTTGAAGGTGCTGTGATACCTGCCTGGACTGCATTACTGAGACACAAGGCACTAGTTGCCCAGCATGAGCCTATTGCTTCTGGTAGCAGAAAAACCTGACAAATAAGGAGTATTGCAGATGTAATCCATAGTTGTGATGCATTTCATTTTCTGCAAAACATCATCAGTGTGGGTTTTTTTATAAGGTAATGAGTGGTGTACTTTGTACTTAATATCTGTAGAATATGTCAGTGAGGTTTATTGGTGTTCCAAGGGTCATGCAGAGAGCCAGAGGCAGTAGAAGGTGAGGCTCCAGCAGCCTGTGCAGAGCCTGAAAGGACCAGGAAGCCATTCCAGAGTCTCATGTTATTACTTGAAGCGTATTTGACTATGATGACTGACTTGGTGACATTGCTTAGTCTGAGCTTTGGCCCGGAACTGGAGGGATTTGTAAAATGGTTCTGTAATCTACTTCAACTTCTAGGGTTGTTCTACTTCACCCCCAAAACTCAGGAACATATGAATTTTAAGTCATAGCACAGAATAGTCTAATACACTCTTTGGTGTGATGAATACTGGAAGTATGTTATTTAAACAAAGAGTTTTAAATGCTTTGGAGAGGAGAATTGTTTCATTTAAACTCAAAGAAATCTAAGTGTTAATTTTAGTTGGCATTTGCCATCAAATCCAGGAATTGTAACAGCTTGTCAATAGCTGTTAATGTATTGGAGACGATTTATTACAATTGTAGTTCAGGAATCGCAGTTACTGTCCCTGCACATGTGCACACATGCAGGGAATGTCAGATTGTTCTGCAGCAATAGTTCAAAGCACTGCAGCTATGCTGTTATGCCAGATGCCCAAATTGTGGGTGTTGGGATCATGCCAGGTTGGTACTCAACTGTGATAACTCCTGCCTCTCTTTGTGTGGGTGTTCACTTGAGCTGCAGGGTGTCTTCATGCATGTGGTCAGCAGCAGTTTTCTCTGGTAAATGATAGCAGTTCTGGTTCCCTAGCTTGGTCTGCTCAGAGAATCATAACCAGTTTTGCAGTCTGCCTTCCTGTCTCAGAAGGCTGGAGCAGGCTTGAGGCATGACACATGGATGTGCTGAACTGGGGTATGACTGTTTCCTGGGGGAGGGAATCAGCTTGACCTGGGAAGGAAAAGACTGAGCTCAGATCAAGTTTTCATAGATTCATAGATATTAGGGGCTGGAAGGGACCTAGAAGATCATCTAGTCCAACCCCCCCGCCAGAGCAGGATCACCTAGACCAAGTCACCCAGGAACA